>JBBBDQ010000880.1:1132500-1370000 GCA_037127315.1 Ascarosepion bandense
ACACTGAGCCTTTTATTTCAATCACTGGGGTATATCATTCTCATTCCATGAGTGATGCCACTTCTGGTAGCCATGTAGTTATCTCCCTTGAACTTAAAAAGTTATTTGTTTGTACATGGAATAAGAATGATATACCCTGATGATTGAAATAAAGAGTTCAATTTGAAATTCTTAGCACCTGAAGAAGGTCAAAGTGTACAATGGCTGAAACATTGTAAATATGACAATAAAGATGAAGACAGTCTTAACAATGTAGATCACAAGCCTGTCTAGATGATGTAGATCACATTATGCTAGCAGCGAACTTTTCTACACAAACTCTCCATTTAACTCAAGAAGAGTTTACACAATCAAAGTCCATTCTCTCAGGTTAAACTCTAAAGGTTATAGCAAATGATGAGTTGTTTGAAGATCATGCAGGCATCTTTCAAAACTTTCTTGTCAGTCTCTGCCTCTACTTTTTATTAACAATCTACCTAAGAAAATTCTCAGAAAATTAATATCATTCAACTGGTACTGTTTGAACAACACCAAAGTTTTCTCTATTCATGAAGAAACAAGAAGGCTCATTACTTTGGACGTTTGTTAGTTAAAAGTTCACTCTAGAACTCAAGTGGAATGCATATATACAATCCATAAAATGGATTGAAAATATAGAAAAATGGTCAGCTCTTGCTATCGTGCTAGGTTAAGAAATTCACTGTTTGAAGAAAATATAGAATCATACATGTTATCCTTTGAAAAAGAATTGTTACATGGATGCAGAAGCAGTTACTAACAGAAAGGTGCAATCATCTAGTGAAAACAAATGATTGCTCTTAATATAGTGAACTACATGCAATACTCTATTGAGTTTGGGAACTATTAATGAATAAATTGTACAGTTAACTATTTAAAAATATCTATCAATTACTTAAAATTAAAAAAACATTCTGTATTTACACTTGCTACATTCTGCTAGTAATATGTACAATAGTACACTGTAATTACTAAGAAATACAATTTTTTTTCCCACAAAAATTTTAATTGTACTCTTTTCCAATATGTGTTTCTGGAAAATTTTATGTATCTGTTAAGAAAACTAAATGATAGCTTTGTCTTCTGGCAGCCAATATTTTTAAACTTAGTCTGCTACTGGTTCATGAACCTTGTATTGGGTAAACATTTTAAATTTCTTGGGCAAGGTACTATTTAAGTGGTACAGCCAAAAAGTTTAAAGCTGGATAGTATATCTGTCCATAAAAAAGGGCTTGTCCATATCCTATAATGTTAACCATTGTCCACATTTCCTAAAAACATTTCAAAGGCATCAAATTGTAAGACTTGTGTGCCATCATTTAAAGATACACATAAGAGATCTACAAATCTGAGTGCTGGAGAATAACTAAGACGGATCTCGCCAAACTTCAATCCTTTCACACCACATGCCTCCGACAAATACTGAGAATATTTTGTCCAAAGATCTTCAATGAAGACCTGTTGAAGAGATGCCAGCAAGAGAACATGGGCACCATCATTACAAGAAGGCAGTGGAGATGGATTGGGCATGTGCTCTGGAGAGATCCACAGTCAATCACAAGAATAGCACTGCACTGGACCCCAGATGGCAAAAGAAAGAGGGGAAGACCAAAAACGACATGGAGAAGTAACTAGTTTAAAATTGGAGTAGAATTTACGGTTACATCTTATTTGTTTAACTGCAAAAGGGTGGGACCTAGTTGCTAATCTAGTATCTCGTGTAAATTTGTGCTTAGGCGGCACCAGTGATCTAAGCTCATTGGAGCAGAAGCCATGAAAGTACTTGTAGAAGAGGCACAGGGAAGCTACATCACGCCGGTGTGAGAGCGGCTGCAGCCGGTCTGCCAAGTCAGTATCAACCACGTTACAGATCCTCCTTTGTATTTTGTCAAGAAGCCCAAGGAGAGCAGCAGGGGCACCCGACCAGATATGGCAGCAATATTCAATACACGGGCGGATGGTAGATTTGTATATGTGCAGAATAGTTTCAGGTGGGAAAAATTTCCGGGCCCTGCACAGGGAGCCCACTTTCATAGCAGCAGATTTGGCAATGAATTCAAAGTGAGAAAGGGTTAAAAATAATTTTAAAGTATGTATTCCGATCTTTCCAATTATAAATATTTCGATTATAAAACTTTTTCTAGTCACTAGAGCCTTTTTCTAGTCACTAGAGCCTTTTTCATCATGTTCTAGTCTATTTTCAGTGAATTTTGGAGTTGGATGAATAGCAGAATCATCAGACCAGATGTGATAGAGAGCATGGATGTATAATAGACTTTGTTAAATTAAAGTTTTTTTTTTTTTTTTGATCCTATCACCCCGTGCAAGGCGGTAAGGCCACTGGTATGCAGGGAGCTACGTAAGAGTGAAAAGATTGGAAAAGAGAAAGCCGGAAACCACATCCTAAACAGGGAACAAGGGATGAGCCTCTCTACACCTGTTCAATAGCCGTGGGTGGAGTTTGTTAAGGTTTGGAAATCTTTGAAAAGTTGTAGTCAACCCTCTTTTTACTTGTGGCATTTATTTCTTTGTTTTCTTTTGCAAAAAAAAGTCAGCACATTTAAAAAACAGTGAGGAAACATGTCTTCATTTTAATTTTATTTAACTTTTTAGTGACGAAGATAGATATGAAAAGTAAAACAGTACACCCATAACACGAACAATTCTTTTCTTCTATCTTCTATAAATCAAATTTTGATTAATCTAAATTACTAACATTAACAATAATTTGAAAAACAATCTTGAAGACAATTCATTATTAGTCTTTCTTTCTTTCAGAAAAAAAGAAAAACAACAAACCCTAACTTACTTATTTCCAGCATGATTGTGAAATAAATAAAACAGCTGTTTAAGTGTAAGGAAAACACTAAAAACTAATGTTGTTTTATAAATAAACGAAGTTTCGATTAATCTGAATTATTGAACGATAATATGAAAAAATAATATTTGGCGACAAAAATCGAATGATTTGTTTTTCTTTTTAGAAAAACATTCTGAGACAACTTACCTTTTCACTTCTGTGTGAATTTGAACTTTTTTTTTATAAAAAAATCAAGTTTCGTTCTGTTGTTGAGTGTATTTTTCGTCAATTTTCAAGGTTAAAAAAAGAACCCTACTTTTTTCCCATTTAATTGATAACTTTAAATCGAAGATTAATAAATTATATGACTATTAATTTAAAAAGTAGACCAGTAGCAGTTTCGAAAAGAACGAGAAAATATAGTAAACGGTGAATAAAAAGAATTTGTTCCTTGTTTTAAAATAGGTTGGTTGTGGTGACAGAATAACAACTTTGCATAGCAATTCCTTTTCGGTTCTTTTTTATTTTTATTTTTTATTTTTTAAACCTAAATTCATTTCTTCAAATTTAAATTTTGATTATGGTTTTCTGATTATTAATGTTATTTTTTTCTAACTCTATTGTGGCGAATGAACAATATAAGAGTAAGAGTACTGTTTTATTGGACTGCAGACTAACACACACAAGAAAAGAAAAAAACATTCATTATATGTGACATTATAATTGAGTAACACCGTTTCTTGTTCCAGAGTTAATAATATTTTATTTATTGTCCAAATTAATTTTTTGAATTAGGAAACTAAGATGAATTAAAAGAAAAATAATGAAAAGGATATGGCAAATAATATTTGCCATATCCTTTTAACGAAAATAAGAATTCATTGTGAAAACACAGTTTAAACTACTAATGTTAGCTCTTTAAAATATGTTTAAAAGTTTAAAATCAGTAAAAGTAGTACATTTAGTACAAGTAGTTCCATAACCAGGTATGGTCATAAGGTACTGAGTACTTGAAATGCACTTTCCATATGCCTCGAATGTAAGTACCAATAATCGAGTCTGGCTAATAATTTGTGGACAAAAGACAAAGATAAACACCAAGAAGACAGTCAATCATCAAATGACAAAAATATGGTTTCTGAGTCGAAGGATCTGCACCTCTTTCTGGGTAATAAATTAATCCTTTGAACATAAATATTTAACATTTTTCAATCAATAGGTTGTGGTTCTGCTGACAATAAAAATCATGTTTTGTGATCCCTTAATAGAGGATTTAAATAATGTCTCTAGCCTGATAAAAACAGATGGAAACTGTTCAGATATGGCTTAAAAGAGATTCCCTTACTCATTCACCCATTTTCCTCACCAAGCTACGTTACACTTACACTTTCCTCCTCACTTTCTCCCTTGCCTCTCTTTTTCTCACATACACGCGAAGCAGTCACATTTCTTTTCCATTTAACAAACAACTATAAATGAGGAAATTTAACATTTAAACACCGCTGACAAAAATTTAGTTGTAAAAGATGAAAACAAAAAGATTTTATATTTGAAAACCATTCTCTTTTGGATTGGAAAATTTGTTGCAAATTTTCCAATCCACTTGAATAACTGTAAGATTATTGATTAAACAGGTTTGTCCTGTGGTGATACCAACTGAGCAAAAGCGAGGGACTGGATGTTCTCACTCTAACGACCAGAAACAAATGATCAAAACTCGTCGGTGCACATCCGGGTTCACGCAGATGTTCCGGTTGAAAACTAAAAAATTTCCAGTCCGCGAGCCTACGCGAATTTTATTTGTCGGCCAATAGGAAGCCCAGAATAAAATACGGATATGAATTCCCAAATGATCACCTGCAATCCAAAAAGTTTAAATAAAAAGCTGATATAGAAAGCATTGCCAGACAGACCGACGCAGGCCGACACACACGGACTGACTCGAGAGAGAGGTGTGTGTAATCAGTATCCCCCTGACCTACGTCAAGTGGCTTACTATCCTAGCCTCCCTTCCCTCTCCTCTTATCTTTCGCTGTCTCAAAACTACTTACTGACCTAAGGAGCGGGTACATCAAAGACATTCCTTACATACAGTGCTCCCACATTCCTAAGCATTAATTCTCTTTTCAGCATTTTATTGCCATGAGCATTTTAACGTCCGTTGGACCTATACTTCAAATATTACTTTAATTGTAAAAGCCTTAATTGATATGTGTATATATAAAATGTTATTTTTCAACTCAATTTGCTTTTCTTGATTTATAATCATTTTATGACATATAGTGGGCTATCTACAACATGGCCAAATTCCATTAATCTGCAACAATATACAACTACACTTCACTAGAACAGACTCCCACTATAAACTGGAAAAGAATGGATAACTCGCTATAGTCCTGTTTAACTTTTTTTTTTGTCTAAGATTTTATTTTTTAGGCTGGCCCAGTGTAAGTTGTTGTCAACAGCTTTCTGGATAATTTTACTCTACAGTTGAATCCTTCACATCTGTTGGAATTTATTGTGCTTTAGTTTTACAGACTACACTCCATGTCTAACCATCTTTGTAAAGTTTTTCTTTGTTCTTAAGAATTTACAACAATAAACACTAAGAAATAATGATTTGTGGTGATACCGAGCAAAGCGAGGGGCCGGATGTTTGCCCTCAGAAATCCAGAAACCAAATGACCAAAACTGATCTTTGCACACCCGGCTTCACACATGTTCTGGCAGAAAACCAAAAATTAATAAATATCAAATTCTTTTTTGCGAGCTTACGCGAATTTTATTGTCCAATGGGAAGCCCAGAATTAAATATGTGTGTGAATTCCCAAATAACTTGCTGGGACCCTCAAAGACGAAATAAAAAGCCAACACAGGAAGCATCGTCAGTTGAGAAAGTACGAGCATAAGTAGCACGTCCCTTTACCTTGTCAAGCAATCACACCATGCTCACCTCACCTTTCCCTCTCACCTTCTTCTTTGTTGTTCCCTGAGCTACTTACCTGACCAACGGAGCAGAGACATCAAAGACATTCCTAACTGACAAACGCTCACACATACAGACGAACAAACTCTCTTTTCAGCATTTATTGCTGTGAACATTTTAACATCCTTTGAACCCATCCTAAAGATATTACTTTATTTGTAAAAAAAACCTTAATTGGTATATGTGTGTATATAAATGTTGTTTTTATGCTCAATTTGATTTTCTTGTTTACACACCCGCTTATAGTGGGCTATCTACTAATGAGGCCAAATTCAGTTAATCTGTTTCAACACACGACTATGCTTCACTAGAACAGATAACCCACTATAGATTAACTCTGAAGATGAACAGGTTAAGATTGTAGTGATCAGGGAATCATCCTCTTTAGAGTTAGTTCCACAGAACTGTGGTTAGCTGTTTAAGTGGAACTGACTTCTTATCAAATACAGAGGAAATGTGGGTTGTTTGCTCCAATATAAAGTGGCATGGTGGTCCTAGACCTGGTGGACCTAAGGAATGTAATTTGTCCATGGTAGTAGCAACAGAACAGTCAGAGGCTTGCCACATCCCACCTGTGAGAGTGAGGATGGAGAGAGGAAAATGACAGATTTCCACTTAATATGTGATGAGTAAACACTCCATGAAATTAATTATCAGAAGTGAAACTTCATTTTGAACAACCCTTTTTTAAATATATAACAATAGGATTAATTAAGAAATTTATATCAAAGATATATTGTGAAATCAGCCATCCAAATATTCTTTCATATATTTATCAGTCAGTTAAGTACCATACATAATACATGTTTATGCGATCATGTCTTGAAAAAGGGCTTACAGCCTATCACGTTGAATACACTGCTTCTCGCTTGATCACTGAAGTTAAGCAACGTTGAGCCTGGTCAGTACTTAGATGGGTGACCACTTGGGAATACCAGGTGTTGTAAGCGTATAGTGACGGATGTGCATTGTGGTGCAGTGGATATCGGTTCAGAAAGAGAAATCAGTGAGCCTAGTTCGAATTCCAGTTGAATACCCTGCATTCACTTAAGCACTGGTATCTTTGGGAAAGGTATTAATCCGTCCTTTCCCTCCAGTTATGGGTTAAATAATAAGGGTAGGACTTGGGGACCCTGCTCTTAAAAACAAATCCCAATGAATCTTGATACTCGTAAACAAAAATGTTGCAAAAATCATTGGTTATGACCTTAAATGATCCCATAAGGATTGATAGGCCGTTAAACCTTGAAATGTATATGACTTGGCAAAAGGTTTTTATTTTGTTACATTTTGTATGTATTTTTCTATATCAAATGAATACCTGCTTCCAATTTTAATCATATCAGAGTTGTTGTTATTCCACAATGAACATCATCATTCAGTTTTGATATTGCTTTTAGAAGCTTCAAAGCCTTTTGGCATTTTTGTTTAAAATAAACAATGTGTACCTTGAAGTTAAGTTTGTAACTATAATAGTATGATTCCTTGATTTCTTTGTTGGATTATGGGAATTAAAGGAATTAAGCATCCATTTCCTTTTAATTCTGTAGGCTCTTTTTTTTTTTGGAAATGCATAATTTTTGTTTTGTAAAAACTGAATTCATTTCCGTTTGTCCATATTTGTAGATATCTTTCAAGGGAAGCCATGTTTGGTGATGAGTATGATATTAAAAGATCATCAACATACAGGGATTTTTCAATTCGTATATTAATACACTAGCAATATAGCCCAGTGTTGCTTGGGTGTAATGAAAGTTTTAAAACTAATCCATGGTTCTGGAGCTCAGACTCAACCTAAAGAATATTTGTGTGAAGTTTGGTGAGAATTGGATAAAAATTGTAGATTTATATAGTGGACATACAGACAAACAGACACACACACAAACATCTTGCCTTTTATATATATATATATATATATATATATATATATATATATATATATTATTGATCTTCTGCACTATTGTAAGAACTGCAACCTTGAAACTTCTGAATATTGTTTCGTATGTTCATATGAATGGGTGTAAGTCAAATTTTGATTTCCTGGTATCGATATCAAATAAGTTTTTTTCGTCGTAAACTGAATTTTGAAGGCTAAATATGTCCTCTGAGTAAATGGTATCATGGCGGAGACTAAGAACTACAATTATACCTACTTAGAGCCAAACCCAAAGCAAAAACTAAAATAAAAGGGCTGAAAAAAATACAGACATACAGGCAGATAAACAGACACACACAAACATCTTGCCTTTTATATATATATAATCGATTTTCTGCACTATTGTAAGCACTGCAACCTTGAAACTTCTGAATATCATTTCTTATGTCTTTGTATATGAGTGTATCAAATTTGATTAAAATCGGACCACTCCTTCTATAACACGATTTTTTTAATATTTATTGGGGGTACCTCGACACAAAACCTAGCTAAGAACACTCACAGACATTTATAGTACAACTGTGTGAATTTTCAAGAACATCGGTTCAGCCGTTTCGGAGTCTATATGTAACGGACAGACACACAGACAAAGTTCCATTTATGATTTAGATTTAATGATGTAAACTGTAATAAGATCCACATCTGTCTGTTAAAATTTCACATCTGTAACAGTCACATCTGTTCATCACAATTTCATATTTACACTATAACTAGCATCATAGCCTTGCATTGCCCGTGCAACTCAGAACATTTTAGTAGTAGGAGAAGATGCCATTTTTATTTTACATATTTTGTTTTTGTTTAAAAAAACACAGTTTTTAAAAATATTTCTTTTGTTTCAAAATTATGGGAAAAAATATTCACATTTTTTTGTTGACCAAATGAATTTTTAAAACATCGGAAAAAAATTAAATATAAAGGCTCATTTTTTTGTAATAAAAAATATTTTAGTCGCGTTTGATACGTGTGATTTGATTTCTGTGACGTAATTCAGCAACCATGTTAGATCTTAGATGTTTTACGGAGCAAATGTAAACAATCGTGTCCATTGGCCAAAAAGTGTGAAAGGGAAAATTGCTAAACTTAAACTCAAAAAGTATGCATCAACCTAGCTTCCCTGTAGATATGTGTCCCTAAAATGTTTGAATGGCGTAGCTTAAAAAATGTAGACGGGCATAGGGAACAGTCACACACAGACTCACAGATTACCTTTTATATATATATATATATATATATATATATATATATATATATATATAAGAGGCGTTTTCATCTATCATCCAATTCAACTAGTAATATGATATGCAGCATTTCATACAGTTTGTTTTTTTCAATAATAAGTTAATTTTAACTAAAACATAATATTAAAAAGTAAAATCTTAGAAGTTGAATTAATAAGTAAGATATTGTTAGAGCATAGGGTACACATTTTGTGCTTATGGATCAAGTGGGGGGGTTACTTGTGCATTTTATTTACAATCTGATATTACTTCTTACTAGAAATACCTGAGAAAATTTCACGGTTCTCCTATTTGAATTTTCTGACAAATCTTAATTCTTAAGCTCATGGCATGTTGAATAAGTTCATTGCAAGTTCTTTGACAATAAAACATTTGTAGAAATTCCCCAATCACATCGTTAAATATTTAAGCTTAACAACTTTATAGAATATTGCAATACTAATCATAAATATGAATGCTGGTCATTATTTTAAAAATCGTGGGTAGAAATGAAAAGATTTGCAATCAACAATTTTCTTCATTTCACTGAAGCAGTCGTTAACCACTTTTTTCATTCTTTTTTGCTTGCTTACTTTGTTTGTTTTTTTCATTCATTATCTCACTGAAATGAAGTAGCGTCTTCTCCCCTCTTTCCCTGCAATCAAAACAGAATAGTCTATTATTTATGAGTCATTGGCAAGAGATGAAAAGTATTTTTATGTTCCCTTATTTATTTATTTATTCATTTATTTATTTCTAGCCAAATTATTGTCTTATGAACATTTCTCTAAACAAAATTTTAAAAATTAATTCAGTAGTCAGTCAGTTAAGTGTCATACGTGATGCACGCTTGGGCGATCATGTCTCGAAAGAGACATGACTGACTGGGCAGAAGATTATCCTGCAGTAGGTTGCCATTGCTTTCTGCGGTAGACTGGTTGAGAGCCAAGGTTATAGAACTCAATCTGTCCTATTATTTAACCCATAACTGAAGAGAAGAGACGGATTAATACCTTTCCCAAAGGTATTTGCGCGTAAATGAATGCAAGAAATTCAAATGGAATTCAAACTCGGCTCCCTGATTTCTCATTCCGAATTGATATACATCGAACCACAATGCACATTGCACCACAATGCACATCTACATTCAATAGACAATGTTATATTATTTATGGTAATTGGATTTTTATTTTAAAGACGTATTTCCCTTCGTTACTTCTTTTTTTTATATATTCTCACTGAAATCATTGTCTTTTATCTGTTAAACATTTGAGCTCAACAACTTTAATAAAATATTTCAATAACAATCATAAACCTTGGAACAGAAATGATAAGTTTTATTAAAATTTTTCCATTTCACTGAAATGGTCCTGGGTATGACAGTAAACTGCACCTGGCAGCAAGGCCTCTGATTGGGAGGTTGTGAGGAGCATGGAACCACCTTTTAATTGCTGTTGTTCTCAGGTCCACCCTGACCCAGAGTGGTAGCACCTGTTAGGGTACCAACTATGGGCAAATAGTTAACCACCACCAAAAAACTGGGGTCAAAACACTATGAAAGTATAAAAATACACTTTTATAGAAAAAGATACATTTTTGAAGAAAAAAATTATTACCAGCCATACATTTTGAATACAAAACTAGAAGATATCTTCAGTTTCTAAAATAAAATAAAAATTCATCAAAATCTGACTAAATCAACCTTCTCACTATAACTGAACATTAAAAAAAAAACACCTTAACACATTACCTTTTTGGAATTAAATAATCCACAGAAGTTGATGAAACAAAACTCAAACTCAAACTCAAACCCATTTCACTGAAACAGACGTGAAACAATTTTATCTTTCCTTTGTTTTTTTCATTCCTTAATCAATTAATCTCTGGAACCAAGTAGCATCTCTGATGTATCTGTCCATGCTATTAAAACGAAATAGTCTCTTATTTATGAATTATTTGCAGGGCATAATGTTTGAATTAAGAAACTAAAGAAATGACATGCTGAATTAGAACAAGATTAATATAAATATTATATTTGGTATTTTATTTTATTTTTATTAAACAATGTAACTGACATTTACAATGTTTGGTAATCGGGATTTAATAAAGATTCTGTGTCTTTTGGTAGATGGATTCAGCAACATCTCAATGTTTAGGTACTCTCATAACATATTTTTAAGAAACACCTTGACACGTTTACACATAAAATGGGTGGCTTTTGAAGCGAAAACCTCTCATAAAATATGAATAAATATGAGAAAAAAGGTTTGGATTTTTAGAATTTTAAAATTTTTCTTGAGCATGTTCTTTTTTAAACTTTTATTTACAAACAAGATTATTTCATCAAAGACTTTGTATATATCTAAATCTAAACTTCTGTGTGTGTGTGTGTGTGTGTGTGTGTGTGTCCATTACCTATAGACTCCGAAACAGCTGAACCGATTTTCTTGATAATTTACACAGTTGTACTATAAGCGTCTGCGAGTGTTCTTAGCTAGGTTTTGTGTTGAGGTACCCCAGATAAATATCGAAAATCGATAATCGAAAAAAATCGGGTTATACAAGGAGTGGTCCGATTTTAATCAAATTTGATACACTCATGGACAAAGACATAAGAAACGATATTCAGAAGTTTCAAGGTTGCAGTGCTTACAATAGTGCAGAAAATCGATTATATATATATAAAAGGCAAGATGTTTGTGTGTATGTCTGTTTATCTGCCTGTATGTCTGTATTTTTTTCAGCACTTTTATTTTAGTTTTTCATTCGGGTTTGGCTCTAAGCTGGTATAATTGTAGTTCTTAGTCTCAGCCATGATGCCATTTACTCAGGACATATTTAGCCTTCAAAATTCAGTTTATGACGAAAAAAACTTATTTGATATCGATACCAGGAAATCAAAATTTGACTTACATCCATTCATTTTTCTTTCAATCTACGGTTTTGCTTTAACTGGAAACAACTATTGCTTTTTAGTCTTTCGTGCCAACATCCAAAGAGTCTGAGCTCCAGGACCATGGATTAGTTTTAAAGCTTTTATTACACCTGAGCAACGCTGGGCTATACTGCTAGTTTGTCTATATTTCTAAGATGAGGTATTGCATTTTTTTACACTATTTACATTATATAGGGATGTGCGTTGTGGTGCAGTGGATAGCAACTCGAAACAATAAATTGGGGAGCCAAGTTCGAATTCCAGTTGAATTCTTTACATTCACTTACGCACGAATACCCTTGGGAAAGGTATTAATCCATCTCTTCCATCTAGTTATGGGTTAAATAATAGGACAGATTGGGTTCTAAAGCCTTGGATGGTGACCAGTCTACCACAAAAAGCAATAACAACCTACTGTGGGATAAACTCCTGCCCAGTCAGTCATGTCTCTTCTGAGTCATGATCACCCAAAGTTGTTATCAGGTATGACACTTAACTGACATTGTATGGATTGCTGTCCTTATCTTTGTTGCTATATTCACAACATTTTGACCATTGTATGTTCTGGCCTTCTTCAGGTGATTTGAATTTAGAATTTAACTCTTTATTTCCTTCACCAGGTTAGACTGGTTTGAGAATAAATAACTGTTGAAATGCTACCTTGAGGTACTCCTGCTTTCGTATCTGATGCTGTGTTTCCATTTTGTAATTTCAATGTTCAGTTTGATCATAAGTTTTGGATGAATATAGCCATTCTTCCTTTTATTCCCATCTTATGCATGTCTTTTAGGATACCATACTTCCTTGTGGTGTTATAGGCTTTTTCAAGATCAAAGATTATTGATCTCTTGTGATGATTTCAAACAAAGCGATCCTGAATAAAGCATTCCAGCTATACAAGTTGATCACTGATTCCTTGATTTTTCCAGAATCCATTTTGGTAGCAAGATAAGAGATTGTTTCTTTCCAGGTACCACATCCTCTCCAATGTCTTGCAAATACAATTTATTAGTGTAATAGTTTGAAATGGTCTTTGTCAGGTTTTATGAATTGGAACCATCTTCTCCAATGTCTTGCAAATGCAACTTATTAGTGTAATAGTTTGAAATTGTCTTTGTCAGGTTTAGGAATTGGAACGACGAAAGAATCAAGTCACAATTTTGGGACTTGGTTTGAACACCAAATATCATTGAAGATCTGGAAAAGTATTAAAAGAGACTTTTCTGGCAGATGTTTTAAAAATTGGTAATTAATTTCATCTGGATGAATTGCAGAGCTTTTATTTTTGTTTATGGTGTCTTTTAGTTCTATCATAATAAAGAATAATGTGGTACTCTTTGAAGTAAATGTAAATTTTTCTTGTTGCATCATGTTTTTATATTTTTAAAATTTGGAAGAGTAGTGATTTGTTGAGGAATTTCTTTGAAATTCTGTTGCTATTAGGTAAGCTATTTCTTTTTTACCAGTGCATTTATCTCCATTTATTTTGGTTAAGTGAACTGCTGCAGTTTGTGATGTTTTTCTTTTAATTTTCCTTATTTCCTGTTTTATCTTTTAAGATTTTGTTGCTTAGTCTGGAGATAGTTTTGCCAAGATTTTTTAGATTTTTTAATTATGCAGCACAGTTTTGCTTTCATTTGTTAGGTGGATTGTGGTTGGGTTATGTAAGAATATTTTTAACATTTTTTCCTGGTTTTAACTACTTCTCTGTATTCTGCTGTAAAACAATGTTTTGCTTTGGTATGTGATTTAAAAGAAGATTTGGGTATTGTTTGTTTTGCTATTTGTGTTAGTATGTTTGCAAAGGAGACTATGGGTTCTAATTCATTCAAAATTTCTAAGTTGATTTGTGATAAGCAGAATTCATTGAATTTTAGCCAGTTAGTCTTTGTGCAGTTGCCATTTTAGATTTCTTTCTTCTGGCTTAGACTTGCTTATATTTAGGAAATAAGAGGATGCCAGTATAGATGTGGCCTATGAAATTCTGTCACTGGTGTAGTATGTGGCCTACTTTAAAAAGTGTATTATAAGAAAGTATTGTAACTGTTTTGTAAGGGTTAGGGGTTAAAGTTAGGGGAAATAATTAGTTTCAATAAATAGCTGACTACTTATACATATAAGTATACTCATACTAAGGTAAGATACATTCAAACCAGGCAGGCTACATACTATACCGGAAGCAGTAAATGAATGGTCATTACTATATTGTTCATCATGAAATTTCCATTGAAAGTCCATAAAAGTTGATAGAGAGCATATGGTTAGGTCAATAGCTGATGTTGATCCGGTACCTAGGTGTAGATATATGTGCATTTGGTTATTAAAGATACATAGATCAGATGATTCTAGTGGAGATTCTATAATTTTACTAGTTTGATTGGGGTTCCTACAGTCCCAAATTCTGCTGTGTGCATTGAAACCTCCTATTGCTAGAAAGGGAGTTGGAAGTTGGTCAGTTAACCTTTTTATTCCAGTCTGTTTTGGATGAATATAAATTGAACATATGGTTATTGTTCGATTAAGCTTTTACTGCCAGGGTATGTAGAATTGTGTTCAATTATAGTATTTTATAGGGTATTCATTTTTTTAAACTAATACTGAAGTACCCTACATGGCCTGTTCTCTACTGTTGGTACATTTGTGATAAGTTCAATATCCTTTAAAGATGTCAGTTTCTTTGAGAAAGGTCTCCTGCAAGCAGACTATATTTGGATTGTAATCTGTCAAGAATTCTTTGATTTTCTCATAGTTTGGTTTAACAACTCTACATTTCCATTGTATGATGCTTGCGTTCCTGTTGTCCATTTGAGTGGTAATATATATTCTATATGTGTGGTACTGCTCTTCACACTTTTCCATATCCTTCTGCTAGATTTGCCTAGGGAAAATTGTAGGGGTATCAGTGGTTGTGATAATAAACATATCAGATTCAAGGGTTCAAGGAATTTAATATGGATGAATGTTGAAATATTAAGAAAAATATCTATTAATGACAGTGTTTATGTACATGTACTTGCTTGAATAATTTTCATATATTTATTTATAAACTGGTGTACATATCAACCTAAAGATGTTTTAGCTCAAAATTCCAAGTTAGTTATACCTATTGTTTAATTTGATCAACAAACATATCTTAGGCTAGGGGTTGGCAACCTTTTGCTAATTATGTGCTAACTTAAGGTTTCAAAATCATTCAGTGTACCAACAGCATATGTATTTTTATACAAGTCTAGGTCAATATACCTGTTCTACAATATATTTTATATAATAATAATATATGCAATAATATGTAAACCACATTAATAGAAATAAACTGTTTTTAAAAGATTTTTCTTTTTAAGTTTTTATTATTAATGGGAGCCTTGCCCTTGCATGGTCTTAGCCAATTGCTCAATATCGACAACATACTTTGTCACTTTGAGTTTTACACAGTTTGTGTGCCGTTGGAAATTGCTTGGCAAGCCATCTTCCATAGGTTGTCAACTTCTTCTGTAGGCTACTAGTGGGCCAAAATTTAGGTCTACTAGTAAATGAAATTTGGCTACAGCATACAATAATCTGTGACAAAACTATTTAAGGTCACACCATTTACCTGCAATATTGAAATACTAACCGTTAATATCTTTTTTACATGTTGTATAGCAAACAACCTACAAGATACATTGGTAGGTACTGCATATTGTATTGGTACAACTTAGCGAACATTTACAATTCATCAGGTCTACTGATAAACACATTAAAGTCAACATCAATTTCTATAAAATATTAATATCATAGATTACACATCATAACAGGTGGTTTTTTGATTGTACTGCTATGTATATTTTTGTTGCGAGAAATAAAAAAGTTGTCTCCCTTTAAAAAGGTAAAAATAGATATTCACAAAAATGGAAAACTCATGTGAGTCATGAGAGTTGAACACAATATCATTAAGCAGGAAAGTCAATCTTCCTCTTTGTTTACAAACAGTCAAACTAAACGACATACATATTCAGGCTCATGTCAACCAACTTAAGATAAGTATCAAACTTTATATTTTAAAGTCCGTTATGAAAATTTTAGATATAAGTATATATATATATATATATATATATATATATATATATATATATATGTGTGTGTGTGTGTGTGTGTGTGTGTGTGTGTGTGTGTGTATAATTTTTTTCAAAGTATTTTGATAAAATACAAAATCACTTATCTGCCATTTGCATTAGTGATGTAAACAAACAACCAGTGATGCTACACTGCAGAACTGTAGATATGTTACACTATCTGTAGCATTAACAAAATGCTGAATTTGTGTTACTATTTTATTATTTTGTATTAATTTCTGTGTTAATATGCCAAATATATTCACCAAACACAAGTTTTATTGGGATACTAGCAGTATAGCCCGGCGTTGCTTGGGTGTAATGAAAGCTTTAAAACTAATCCATGGTCCTGGAGCTCAGATTCAGCCTAAAGAATATTTGTGTGAAGTTTGGTGAGAATCGGATAAAAATTGTGGATTTGTATAAAGGACATACAGATAAACAGACACACACACAAACATCTTGCCTTTTATTTATATATATATATATATATATATATATATATATATATTATCGATTTTCTGCACTATTGTAAGAACTGCAACCTTGAAACTTCTGAATATCATTTCTTATGTCTTTGTATATGAGTGTATAAAATTTGATTAAAATCAGACCACTCCTTCTATAACCCGATTTTTTTGATTATCGATATTTATCGGGGGTACCTCGACACAAAACCTAGCTAAGAACACTTGCAGACGCTTATAGTACAACTGTGTAAATTTTCAAGAAAATCGGTTCAGCTGTTTCGGAGTCTATAGGTAATGGACGCACACACACACACACACACACACACACACAGAGACACACACACAAAGTTCCATTTATAAATAAGTTTAGATTAGATTAGATTAGATTAGATTAGATTTAGATATATTTGTGGCAGCTCGCAGTTCCACTTTGTATTTTATACCCACCATTTAAGTCAATGTCTAATTTTGGAAAATCATCTTTTTAGGCTTGAAAACTCAATCAGTAAACCACAAATGATGGTAAACATAATTACATTTTTTTTTAATTTTGGTATATCTGTCAGAGCATAGAGAATGTTCAACATTAGGGAAAGAGCATTTGTAGATAAATAGATAGATACATGTAAATGCATAGAGAAATCAGCACTGTATAGTGACTGTTGGTTTCCCACAAAGTAATCATCAGATGGTGTAATGATTGCTCAAGGCTATCATCAGACCATGTCATATCATGAGAAAATCACCATGCAGTGGTGATTATTGCCCACCCTTTATAAATACATGCATCTATATGTTTGACCATATATTACAATGTGTGATAGTTTAAAGTTTATCAGCAGTCAAAGTTTAAATTACAGCCAATGCTGTTGGCCTTGGGAAAGGCATGAATTTATTATTCCCTATACTATTTATCTTGAAAAAGAAAGTTTTTTAATTTAGTGAAAATATTTTTTTAAGAGAGCTCATTAAGATTTCTTTCATGTATATGTTGTTTGTCATATGAATTCTTAGAAAATTAATTTCTAAACATTTTACATCCTGGACTCACGCGTGCCATTTCAGATTTTTATTTGCAAAAAGGGTGTACGTCTTATTAATTTCACACCTAAGCTCAATCAATGTTGAACTGCAAAGAAAATTTTAATGTCAGAAATCACATGATGAAAATATTTCTGAAATGTGTTTTTTATGGGGTGAATTTTAAGAGCATCTTTCATGGATTTTGGAGCAGAAAAAATTCTGGCCATCATATTCATATTCTGTTTATAGCAAATATTTTATTGCACACTTCCAGCCATGGCTATGATGATAAACTATGTCCAGCAACAAGGCCTCTGATTGGGAGATTGGAGGTTAAGAAAAGTGTGAAACTACTTCTTAACTGCTGTTATTTCCAATATCACCATGAACTGGAGTGGTAGCACCTGTTAGGATCCTAACTATAGGCAAAACAAAAATCAACAGCATATTTTTATCATAAAATTATGAACAATACATTTTTATTGTGAGATTACCAGCAATACATTTTTATAGCAATATGGCAATCAATACAACACTAAAAAAAGTATAAAAATAAATCTTTATAAAAAATTACCAACAATACATCTTTGTAGTGAAATTACCAGCAATACAATTTTTTTATCAATATCAAGCCAAGCAAGCCACTAAGACATAATTTTTTCCCATCATATACTGTTTCAAATTGATATTTGTATCAAATGTTTTACTGCACACCTCCAGTCCTGGTTATTACGATAAACTAAGTCTAGTGACAAGGCCTCTGATTGGGAGAATGAAGATTTTGAAAAGTGTAGAACTACCTCATAATTGCTGCTGTTCCCAAGCATTTTGTAATGAAATTACCAGCACTACATAAGGTAGTAAAGCCATTAAGACACAAGAGGTGACATGGTATAGAAGAATTAGAAACAGAAACATTAATAATGAGTGGGAAAAATAATCATGAGGACAATACATAGTGACAGCAATATTCTAAGCATGGAAAAATGGTAGACTTCTAGATATGCAAAGATTCTAGAGAAAAATTGTTTTGCACCACACAGTGAACCAACATTCTTAGCAGGTTACCTAGTAAGGGATTCAATATAGTTTATCCACTTCTTGTCAGCTAAGAACATTAGCCTAAGAAGGTGCAACTAGTCACTTTCCTGGAGGGTCGCATCAGCCATGCTGATGGAAAGCAGAAAAGAATCAGTCAGATGGTGAATGAAAGAAATTTAGTTTTAGAGGCACTGAAATTAACAAGCCATCTTTTGCTCCAGTTAATGATGGACTGAGGTCTTTTTGAACATCAGCTGCTATCTTGGTTTTGTTAGACTGAGCGACCTTACTACTGACGAAGGGAAAAATGGTTGTGTTCTCAGTATAGATGCTAAGTTGAGAGCTTATATAATTGGGAAGGTCATTAATGAAAATTAAAAATAGGATAGCACCAGGGATAGAGCCCGGAGGGACACCATTTTGAAATTTAAAAAAATCATTAATCAATATATTTTGTCATCTACAAACTAAATATATATATATATATATATATATATATATATATATATAAACACACATTTACTCTAAAATTAAAAAAATTGCATTCAAAATATCTGTAGTTAGAGGAATAAAATTGTGTACAAAATATTTATATTTGAG
The DNA here is from genome assembly GCA_037127315.1 of Ascarosepion bandense. Classification (NCBI taxonomy): domain Eukaryota; kingdom Metazoa; phylum Mollusca; class Cephalopoda; order Sepiida; family Sepiidae; genus Ascarosepion; species Ascarosepion bandense. The sequence goes on from JBBBDQ010000880.1 coordinate 1,151,621, forward strand.
CATTAAATAACCTGTAGAGTTGGATGGGTTTCTCACCAGTGTGCGTTAACATGTGTCGTTTGAGATCAGAATTTTGGGAAAATCTAAATCCACATATTTCACAGCGGAAAGGTTTTTCTCCAGTGTGTGTTGACATGTGCCGTTTGAGATGTGAATTAATCGAAAATCTTCTTCCACAAACTTCACAGTGGAATGGTTTCTCACCTGTGTGCATTAACTTGTGACGTTTGAGATCTGAATTTTGGGAACATCTAAATCCACAAATTTCACAATGAAAAGGCTTTTCTCCAGTATGTGTTAATACATGCCGTCTGAGATCTGAATTTTGGAAAAATCTATTTCCACATACTTCACAGCAAAAAGTGTTTTCTCCAGTATGTATTGACATGTGAAGTTTGAGATGAGAATTCCTGGAAAATCTTTTTCCACAGACTTCACAGTGAAATGGTTTCTCACCTGTGTGTGTTAACTTGTGACGTTTAAGAACTGAATTTTGTGAAAATTTAAATCCACAAATTTCACAATCAAAAGGCTTCTCTCCAGTGTGCATTAATTTGTGTATTTTGAGTTGTGAATTCCTGGAAATACCAACTCCACAAATTTCACAATGGAATGGTTTCTCTCCAGTGTGTTTTAACTTGTGTTGTTTGAGAGATGAATTGTGGGTAAAACTAACTCCACAGACATTACAATGATACGGTTTCTCTCCCGTGTGTATCAACATGTGTGTCTTGAGATTTGAATTTTGGGTAAAACTAACTCCACAGACATCACAATGATATGGTTTCTCTCCTGTGTGTATCAGCATATGTGTTTTGAGATGTGCATTTTGGAAGAAACTAATACCACAGACTTCACACCAGAAAGATTTCTCTCTCGTGTGTGTTAATTTGTGCTGTTTAAAACTTGACTTTTGAGAAAAAATATCTCCGCAGATTTGACAATGATATGTTTTGTCTGTTTCGTGAGTTCTTACATGACTGCCAAGACTGGATTTACAGGAAACTGCGAATTCACTAATGTCACTTTGGGACGATCTTTCCATTTCGTGAATGTTCATCGTAATCATTAAGATGCAAGCTGTACAAAAAAAAAAAACAAATTTATTAAAAAGTCAAGAATATTTATTATTTGAAAATGTAAACAAATTTTTAAAAAATTAAAAAACAAGAACAAAAAATAGTTAGATTTTTCTTTTGCATTCTGATTTTGATCAAATCTCAAAACAATACATCAATCTTAAAGCATACATAGTATGTGGGATATGAGTTTGGGTGCTACTATAGTGTGTGATCTACATGAATGTTTCTGGTATAATTTGTGATTTATAACAATGTCTAAAGTCTCCAAAATTCAAGCTTTGTAATCAGGTGCAGTCCTTACCTGATCTTTCTCTATAAAGATCAGGTTTCAATTAAAGTCGCTGCCTTTGAAGACTACCGGCTTAGTATGAGATCAAATAAACAAAGTCTCTTGATTGCATTTTTAAATGATATTCGTGCTGTATACAGATAATTCTATCATTCTTGGATGCACCTGCCTCCTCCTCTTATGCTTTATCATCACAAGAGCCTAATTAGCCAAAAACGACAACAAAAAAAAACTGGAGTATTGTTGCCATATTTCAGATGGATCTACTCAATCTTCACTTTCCAGCCTTGATAGGGTTCAAAATTGTTTATGTGGTGGAAGAACTGTTTTCCACTCTGTAGCCTCTTTCCCTACAGACACAATGTTACAAGTCTATTTCTACTCTAATCATTTACATGACAAATGTTCAGATGAATACCATTCTTTAGTTCAGCCAAGTAAAATCTTTACATCTAGTCCATGCCATGTCTTCAAAATAAAATTAGAAAGTTTCACTTCAAAATACATGTGGCACTTCCCCGGCCCTGTGGTCGCTGTTGGTTTTGATCCAGCCAGCTAGTCGTAGATTGACTCTGTCATGGTTTTCTCCCTTGTCCCATGTTGTGTTGATTAATCACAAGGTAGTCACATGAGTTTCCACTAGCTGTCTCTCTGCCGAACTAAACCAAGCCAGAAAGTGTGCACACAATTGAGTAATAAAAGAAAGAATTATAACACCAAGGAAAATAAGTGGACTGACGGCTGAAAAGTGTTGTAAAATAACGTCTTTATATACGGATTATACACAATAGTCTCTTGGTCTAAACAGCACCAAATATGCCACCACCCGGCAAAATAAGTGGAATACACACAATATGCTCTTCTGGATAATTTCCCATCTCTGTTTCTATCAACTGGTAGCGGAACGGACGTTTCTTAGGTAAATCGAATTAACTAAGCAATAACAAGGAATCTGACTGGCCGCAGCTCGCTGCTTCGAACAGAAGTCTAAGTTCATTATATAAGTCTAGTCAACTTGTTGCTTGTTTTCTGGAATGTTACGGAAATTGCTGGGTTATTCTCTTTCAGTAAGCAATTTCAGACTTGTCTGAAAATTCTCTTGTCTGTCTCTTAACTCTGGTTGGTTGATTGGTGACAGGCTTCTCTGCGGTCGGCACCCAACGGCATGGCAATCATCTCTCTGTCTCTTTACTTCTTCGGTTGGGAACGGTCTTTGGTCATTATGTTTCTGAACCAGGAAATCGAACTCTCTGCCACTTGAGCTGCAACTACTCATTTTGTCTGCAAGTTCTCTTCTGTCTTTAACTCTGGGTAGCCGGCATCAGGCCTCTTCTGTCGATCTCTTCAACTTCTGACTTTGACTTCTCTGTTGCTCTCTGCAACTCAAAACTTCTCTGTTGATCTCTGCATCTCAAAACCTTGACTGCAAAATCTCTTGTCTGTCTTTATCTCTGGTTGGCCGGCAGGCTCTGCAGGTTGGCGCCCAACAACATGGCGCCTATCTTCGTCGTTACATTTTTAGGACTTTCTCCGAGTCAACTTGACGTCAACTCGAGGCAAACTCGAATCCCAACTCCAACTCGAATCCGACTCGTTGCCAACTGATTTTGGTCCCTCGGGACCCTGTATTTATGCCCATGTCATGGTGTGGGGCAGACGGTCGCTGGGTGTCTAATCCCTCGTCTCGGCAACCAATAAAATCCTGAGGTTAGCTGCTACTCGTTGTTGCCTGTGATTTAACCAATGGGATTAGTCTTCTTTCCATGACGTCAATTGTTAGTCGTCTTCCCCTTTCGGGGCTTGTCCACAGGACCAATAGAATCTCTCTCGATCTTATGACGTCATCTTCCCATACCCCTTTTCTGGGCTGGACTTAACCGAATTTTCTCTCTCAAAACTTTTTCTTTCTCACGAAACAATTTCGGGGAATTTTTTTTTTCTTAAAATAGCATTAACCTTTTTGAACTGTCTTCACCCAAAACAAGTTGACAAGGGTCCATTGACATTGTTACCCAAATAATAATTTCTATGCACCTGTTTTTAATATCCATTCTCTGAGTCACCTATATTTTCAAGTGACAAGAATGCCTTATCAATTTTACTCTGATGTCAGTGAAAATACTTTTTCTCTAAATTACTTGACTCGGAATCAAAACATTTGTTTTCTTTAATTTTCACCAGTCATGCCAGCCAGACAATGAAATTTCCCTTTCTTTTACCAAGAAACAATAACAAATAAATTTATCTTTCCTTTATGCTTAGAATGATCGTCAGCTTTCTTTGGGGAGACTGAAACCGATATCTATTGTTTCTGGCTTGAAAACAAATCCATTTCTCTCTTCCTTCTTTCTTCTTCTTTCCAGGTTTACAATAATAGAGAAATGCCAGGTGTTATTTTTCGTCTCTGCTTTCTTTTTAAAGATAAAGATTTCCCAGCTGCAGTTAATAATTAGTTAATAAAATTAATCACCTCCGTTTTCCTTTGCACATATTCGGAGGATAAATAAAATTTCTCTTAGTATGTTCTCTTATGATCTATAATAGTAATTTGAAGTTTTTCCGGTTATGGTTATTAATCCATTAATAAAATTAACTAATTCCGGTCCGCTACAAAATATTGTTATATACATATTTGGGAATATGAACAAATACAGTAAAAAAAGAAAAAAAAACCCAAAAATATTTGTTTTATCTTGCATTCTGATCTATTAGGCAATTGTGCAAATTTCTAAAGAAAAAGAAAATGCAGAACATTGCAGATACTTCTTTTGATTTTATCTAAAATCCCGAAATATATGTCCCTAAAAAAAAAAAAAAAAAGAAACATAAGAGTTAATTTAATTTTTTGAAAATGAAAAATCTTTCTTGAAGTTTTTATTTTAGGTTTAAATTCAAGCTAATAAGTTAAATTTAATCTTTTCAATAAGTGAAATACTTTGCTGTATTTCAAAAACTAATTTAAGTTGATTGAAAGAAGATTTTTTCTTTTTAAATCCTCCACAAAAATATACTGTTCTGAAACTCTGAGGATTATTAGCTGATTTAAAGTATAATTAATCTAATTTAAAACCAGTAATATTTATCATTATCTAATCTAATTTAATCTAAACTTATATATAAATGGAACTGAGGGTGTGTGTCTGTTACCTATAGACTCCGAAACAGCTGAACTGATTTTCTTGAAAATTTACACAGTTGTACTATAAGCGTCTGCAAGTGTTCTTAGCTAGGTTTTGTGTCGAGGTACCCCCGATAAATATCGATAATCAAAAAAATTGGGTTATAGAAGGAGTGGTCTGATTTTAATCAAATTTGATACACTCATAGACATAAGAATCGATATTCAGAAGTTTCAAGGTTGCAGTTCTTACAATAGTGCAGATAATATATATATATATATATATATATATATATATATATATAAAGCAAGATGTTTGTGTGTGTGTCTGTTTATCTGCCTGCATGTCTGTATTTTTCCAGCCCTTTTATTTTGGTTTTTGCTTCGGGTTTGGCTCTAAGTAGGTATAATTGTAGTTCTTAGTCTCAGTCATGGTACCATTTACTCAGAGGACTTATTTAGCCTTCAAAATTCAGTTTACGAAAAAAAAAAAAAAAACTTATTTGATATCGATACCAGGAAATCAAAATTTGACTTACATCCATTCATTTTTCTTTCAATCTAAGGTTTTGCTTTAACTGGAAACAACTATTGCTTTTTTTTAGTCTTTTTTTTTTTTTGTGCCAACGTCCAAACAGTCTGAGCTCCAGGAGCACGGATTATTAGGTGTAATGAAAGCTAAAGCTTTCATTACACCTGAGCAACGCCGGGCTATAATGCTAGTTTTCAATAAGTGAAATACTTTGCTATATTTCAAAAACTAATTTAAGTTGTTTGAAAGAAGATTTTTCTTTTTAAATCCCCCACAAAAATATACTTCTCTGAAACTTTGAGGAATATTAGCTGATTTAAAGTATAATTAATCTAATTTTAAACAAGTATTATTTATCATTATTTATTACAAAAAATGTATTTTCTAACCTGACAGTAGATGTTTATTTAAGGGGTTTGCAGGTTTGAAAGATTGGTAATTTTTATCCAATCTTCTTCTAGGCATTAAAAAGTAATTGAATTAACATGAGTGTCTTTTATTATTTGAAGTACTCAGTAAACTTAAAAATCTTAGAAAATCTGATCTGTAATGTAATGTTTTATTAAATTTTAAATAATTTTGGGCTGTAAATTTACTATACATTGTTATTTTTTGAACTAAGCTTTTCAAGTTATGATTAGTAAATATAGTTTTCACTTAATGAGATCACCAAAAAGGGTGAAATTAATACAGAATTTGAAAAGATTGAAAAATATTTCAAACTCAATTAAAATGTAAAAAAAATAAATATGAAAATAAATCTTGTAAAAATTCATTATTTGTGGATTTTTTTTCTTACGACAATAGTGTCCTTAAAAATATTTAAAAGCTTTTAATGTCTTATTGCATTTTACATGTTATGATTCAGAGCAGAGTTTTGGTAAATTAAAAAAAAAATTGATGATTTTACACATTCTCCTGCTTTTATGAAGACTGAAGAGGGACATGCGTTTGTGGTGCAGTGGATATCGGCTCAGAACGAGAAATCGGGGAGCCGAGTTCGAATTCCAGGTGAATTCATTGCATTCACTTATGCACAAATACCCTTGGGAAAGGTATTAATCCGTCTCTTCCTTCCAGTTATGGGCTAAATAACAGGACAGATTGGGTTCTATAGCCTTGGCTGGCAACCAGTCTACCACAGAAAGCAATGGCAACCTACTGCGGGATAATCTTCTGCCCAGTCAGTCATGTCTCTTTCGAGACATGATCGCCCAAGCGTGTTTCACGTATGGCACTTAACTGACTGAAGAGGGACAAAAATTCCAAAAAATTAAATTAAGGAACAGCGTAGCAATATCATGTAAAAATAAAATAAAAATATTTTTTACAAAATTAAAAAAAAAAAACATTACTGAAATAATTTATTTGTGATTTTCTGAAAGTTTTATTAAAATCTGTCAATTATTTGATCTTTGCAAGAATTTTCTCAAAGTAAAAGTAAATTTTTGCTGCTGACGCAAGAAAAAACAAGTTTTTATTTTAATTTTTAACCAAAATTTCGAACTAGCTAGAGAAAAAAAGAATTAAAAATTTATTAAAATAATAACATAAGTATTTTGATCTTTCCTATAACAAATATTTCGATTATAAAACTTTGTTTTTATCAAGTTTAGAGCCTTTTTCATCATGTTCTGAATCTGATCTATTTTCAGTGAATTTTGGAGTTGGATAAAATTAAATAGCAGAATCATCAGACCAGATGTGATAGAAAACATGGATGTATGATAGACTTTGTTAAATTAAAGTTTTTTTTTTTTTAATCATATCACCCCGGGCAAGGCGGTAAGGCCACTGGTGTGCAGGGAGCTATGTAAGAGTGAAAAGATTAGAAAAGAGAAAGCCGGAAACCACATCCTGAAACAGGGAACAAGGAATGAGCCTCTCTACACCTGTTCAGTAGCCGTGGGTGGAGTTTGTTAAGGTTTGGAAATCTTTGAAAAGTTGTAGTCAACCCTCTTTTTACTTGTGGCATTTATTTCTTTGTTTTCTTTTGCAAAAAAAAGTCAGCACATTGAAAAAACAGTGAGGAAACATCTCATTTCAATTTAACTTTAGTTACGAAGATAGATATGAAAACACCCATTCACGAAATTCTTTTCTTCTATAAATCAAGTTTTGATTAATCTAAATTACTGACTAACATTAACAATAATTTGAAAAACAATCTTGAAGACAATTCAACATTAGTCTTTCTTTCTTTTCAGAAAAAAAAGAAAAACAAACCCTAACTTACTTCCTATTTTCAACATTATTGTGAAATTACAACAGCTGTTTAAGTGTAAAGAAAAAAAAACACTAAAAACTAATGTTGTTTCATAAATAAACGAAGTTTCGATTAATCTGAATTATTGAACGACGATCATTTGAAAAAATAATATTTAGGATAAAAAATCGACTGATTTGTTTTTCTTTTTTTTTCGAAAAATATTCTGAGACAACTTACCTTTTCACTTCTGTGTGAATTTGAACTTTTTTTGATAAAAAAAAATCAAGTTTCGTTCTGTTGTTGAGTGTATTTTTTGTCAATTTTCAAGGTTAAAAAAGAATCCTACTTTTTTTTCCCCATTTTTGATAACTTTAAATCGAAGATTAATAAATTATATGACTATTAATTTAAAAAGTAGACCAGAAGCAGTTTCGAAAAGAACGAGAAAATATAGTAAACGGTGAATAAAAATAATTTGTTCCTTGTTTTGAAATAGGTTCGTTGTGTTGCATTCATTTACGCACAAATACCCTTGGGAAAGGTATTAATAGGTCTCTTCCCTTCAGTTATGGATTAAGTTAAATAATAGAACAGAATGGGTTCTATAGCCTTGGCTGGCAGCCTGTCTACCGCAGAAAGCAATGGCAACCTACTGCGGGATAATCTTCTGCCCAGTCAATCATGTCTCTTTCGAGACATGATCGCCCAAAGCGTGTATCACGTATGACACTTAACTGAACTGGGTGTATTGACAAATTAACAACTGTGCAAAGCAATCCCTTTTTGCTTCTTTTTTTATTTTTTTTTATTTTTATTTTTTAATTTTTCTTTTTTTTTTAAACCTCTAAATTACTTTCTTCAAATTTAAATTTTGTTATGGTTTTCTGATTATTAATGTTTTTTTTCTAACTCTATTGTGATGAATGAACAAAAAATGAAGACCATTTTAAATCTTATGGACTGCAGACTGCCATAAACAAAAAGACCTTATTGTCTAATTTATAATCGATTCTATTTAATATTTTATGTTGTAAATTCTCAAGAACAAAAAAAAAAAAAAAAAAATTTATAAATTCACTTTCATCATATTCATAAGGTTTTATTCCAATTATAATCATTACTTTTTTAAAACAAGAAACATTGCCAAGGAGTGTAGGTAGCTAAAATAACAGTAATCATAAGGAAAAAAAATTGTCCTTTCCACTCTCACTTCATATTTTTGCAGACCTAAATATCACCCCAAGCAAGGCAGTCCACTGCCACTATAGCGCATGGGGATACATAGAGTGATTGGGTATCGGAAATGTCAGAGGGAAGGTGATAGACGAGTTAGGAGGTACGTAGGGAGAGCGGTGGAGGGAATGGGTGTGAGATAGTGTGTTAGGAGGTGTCTATTGACCTTACATTTAAACTCCTGGAGTTTGTAGCCGTCGGGGAAGCAATCATGCGGAAGGGAATTCCACAGGCAGGAAGTGCCAGGAAAGAAGCTGTTGGAGTAGAAATTGCGGTTACATTTTGTCGGTTTCACTGAAAAGGGGTGAGACCTAGTTGCCAATCTAGTATCTTGTGCAAATTCACATCTAGGGGGCACCAGTGATTTAAGTTCATTCGAGCAGAAGCCATGAAAGTACTTATAGAAGAGGCACAGGGAAGCCATGTCATGCCGGTGAGAGAGTGACTGCAGGCAGTCAGCTAAGTTGGTATCGACCACATTACCGATTCTCCGCTGTATTTTGTCAAGAAGCCCGAGGAGAATAGCAGGGGCACCCGACCAGATGTGGCAGCAGTATTCAATACATGGGCGGATGGTAGATTTATATATGTGCAGGATAGATTCAGGTGGAAAGAATTTCCGGGCCCTGCACAGAGAGCCGACTTTCATAGCAGTGGATTTAGCAATGGATTCGACGTAGTCATTCCACTTGAGGTCTGCTGAGAGTGTCAGGCCAAGCAGGCATAGTGATTTACTCTCTGGGAGGCAAGCCTGTTCCATGCTAATGGGGGCGGTGCGGTTGTCTGTGGTGGTTAATTGACAGCAACTTCGTTTTGGAAGAATTGAATTTTACGAGCCATTTCTTACCCCAATCCACCACGGATTGGAGGTCCTTTTCAAGCTCGGCAGTGAGGTTCGCCTTGTCACCAACACCAGATTTTTGATCGAGGCGAGAGTAAACTCTGGTGTCATCGGCGTATATACCTACTTGGGATGTTATGGCAATGGGGAGATCGTTGATGTAGATTAGAAAGAGTGCAGGACCTATGATAGAGCCTTGGGGGACACCCGCGTTTGTAGGATAGTTCTGATGTCCATTCAATACCACCTTCAGAGTGCGGTTAGAGAGGAATGACTGGATTAAGTCCAACAAAAGTCCAGTTATGCCGTAGCTTCGCAGTTTCCGTAGAAGGCCAGCATGCCATACTCTGTTGAACGCTTTAGAGATGTCCAAGGCGACGGTTCGGGCTTCACCATTCTTGTCGAGAGCCTGGTATATATACTCGGTGATGGTCGTTAGCATATCAGCAGTAGACCTTGTGAAGCGGAAGCCATATTGCTTGTCTGAGAGTAGCCTGTGGGCTGTGAGATGTTGAACGACCTCGGTATTGATAATGGCTTCGAACACTTTGCCAAAGATCGGAAGAAGGCTGATAGGGCGGTAATTTGCGGGGTCCGAGGGTTCACCAGTGTTCTTAAATATTGGAACCACAGTAGAAGACTTCCAACAGGCAGGAAAGCAGGAGGAGGATAGGCAGAGGTTGTATAGCTTAGAAAGGACAGAAGAGAGTTCAGGGAAACATTTCTTCAAAACTATGATTGGGATTCCGTCCCCACCACTCGCTTTGTGAGGGTCAAGTTTTGAGATTATATTAGAAATCAGTGAGGGTGTGATGTGGACGTCATTCAATTGGGCCTCTGTTCTAGGTGGGAAGTCGGGTGTATAGATTCCAGATGAGTCCAGACACGAGTTGGTCAAGAATCTACGAGCGAAGCATTCAGCCTTCTCCGCTGAGGAGGTGAGGACCACAAACTCGTTGATTAGTGGGGGTATTGAGGACTTACTCATATTAAGCACGCTTTTACAGAGGTGCCAGTAGTCTTTGGCGCCGAACTTAGAGGATGCTATGCATTGCTTCATTCTGGCAGCAACCAGCATCTTAGCTTTGCTAAGTACCTTTTTGCACTTATTACGAGCTGAGGCGAAAAAGCGCCTGTTTTGGTCTGACGCGTGGCTACGGTAAAGCTGAAAGAAGTGATTCCGGTGGGCAATGGCGGCCGAGCAAACGGACGAGAACCAGGGAGACGAATGGAATTTAAGCTGAAATTTCCAGGCAGGGATGAAAGCATCGATGCCAGCCTTAACCCAGGAGGAGACCTCTGATGCACAGTCTTCGACGGGAAGACTAAAAACATTGTTACAAGGGACGTCGCAGAGGAAGTCACGGAACGAATCCCAGTCTGCTCTTTGATAGCAGTAGGATATTCTGCTGGTCTGGGTTTGGGTTTCTTGTGTAGAGGTGGAGTGGAATGAGATGTTGACAGAAACTACGGCGTGGTCAGAATTTCCGAGAGGGCAGAGCTGTCTGGTTGTGCAAGACTTTGGGATGGAAGTGAAGCAGAGGTCTAGTAGCAAGTCCCTTCCGTTAGGGCTATTGGAGAAACGCATGGGGAAGTCCACCACTTGCTTAAGGGATTGGGAGATTGAAAAATTAATGGTGTGGACACCAGCAGGGTTGGTGACAGAGTTTTCCAGCCACTTAGTGTGGTGGGTGTTGCTAAATATATTTAATTTTTATTTAATAAAACAAAATAATATTTGATGACATATTAGAATTTTTTTAAAATTGCTTTTTTATCTTATATCCAAAGTTGAGGCTTTTGCAGACAAATTTTATCTCAGAACTAGAAGATTCCTTTTAAATATGATAATAGCTTAATAATAATCAAACAACTTCATCATCATCATCATCATCATCATTATTCTCATCATCATCATAATAATAATAACTGTCAAATGGAATGATCATGGTGGTGTCAAGGAAAAAACTACCCTTTTGATACTCTGTTTATTGCAGGCATGAAGGAACAATGTTATCACACTTTTTTTTTTAACATTAGAATGTTAATACTCTTTGTTTAAATATCTTCTTTTTCTTTTCAGACACCCTCATAATTCCACTTCCTGTCAGCTTTTATCTTTCTCAGCAATAAACATTTCCTCCATTTGGCTTTTTTAAATTCTAACAGGGAACTGAAATTTTTTAAATTTATCAGATTGATAATAACAGAAATAAATGGTAATCAGGAGGTGCAATGTTGGATAAACATGTGAAACGAGTCAGTTTCCCAACCAAATTGTAATGAATATATGTCTGCTAATAAAACAAATTGTCTAGAACTGTTGTGATGGAACATTACGATTTAACCCTCCAGAAAAATCTAGGAGCATTCTCTTCACATCTCACCATATATACAACAACAATTTCTTTGGATACAAAATAGCCTTGGAATATTCTCTTATATTTTATCAACTGTTCTGCTAAACTAAGCTAATTAAGAACTGTATTATTTCTTTTTTCAATAAGCTTAATTGTACAAGGCCCAAAGGCAAATTGTGGTAGAGGGTTATGTTAAGAAGCAATTTATACATATAGAAGAAGGAAAATAATGATTGAAATGAACAGGTTAAGATTGTAGTGATCAGGGAATCATTGTCTTCAGAGTTGGTTCCACAGAACAGTGGTTTGCAGGAAGAAGTTGTTCAAGTGGAACTAACTTCTTACTGATTGAATACAGAAGAAATGTGGGTTGTTTGCTCCAATATAAGGTGTCATGGTGGATCCTAGATGTAAAGATTAGACCTGGCAGATCTAAAGAATGTAATTTGTCCATGGTAGTAGTAACAGAACAGTCAGAGGCTCACCACATCCCACCTGTGAGAGTGAGGATGGAGGGTGGAAAATAACAGATTTCCACTTAATATGTGATGAGTAAAAAGAGCATTACTTTTATTGAAGCCAATCACCAGGACTACCTTCTTGGGCCTATTATGAATGGTACAAAACTGAAAGTTGATCTGGGAAAGCAAATGAAGTTCCTAGAAATATGGAAGGCCAGACATGGTGCTTATCTTGGAAGCATCCAAGACGATCATTGTCTAGCAACTCATCATTCTCATGAGGACTGTACTTAGAATGTAAATGGGAGAAAGAAAAATAAAGATCCTTGTGAAACATTCTGGAAGCAATGAACGATGACTGACTTGCAAATGTACTGAGAAAAATGTACTGTTTTGCAGACAGGTTCCCCTGCCAAGTGTGCAACATGCAAAACAGCACAGGATCTATTAGGCAAGGCGGCATCTGTGATAATAGGAATGGTAACATTACATCTCGAGGTAAAAATTGATGTTTTGTGATGAAAGTTTAATTTGGTTTGTTCTGATATCAATCAATAGGACGGTTGGTTTGTTTTGTTTCTCAAATGTGTCAAAAGTCATTTATACATATGTTGGCATTTGTATTGATCCACTCAATTAAATGGAAAAATATATACTATATTGCCTAAGAATATTATTGAATAGTAAACTGTTCATTCTCTTAGTGTATCTACTGTAGGCACTTCCACAAAAGAAAAAGAAAGATATCTATGGTTTAAAATGAATTTTTACAAATGTAAAAATATTTCTTGACTCTTATTTTAGTATTTCTTTCAAGCCAACAGATTAAATTTAAAATTTCCAATCAGCAAAATACATTGTTGTATTTCAAAATCTAAATTAACTTTTTATTTGCTAAAGTTGCTGATTAGTGCTTTTTTTTCCTTCTTGAAATCATCTCTCATTGTAATGTAATTCTTTTTATTAAAAAATCATTAAAAAATAAAGTATACCTTTCTGAAACTATTTGAGTAATATCAGGTGATTAAAAGTATAATTAATTTGATTTGAAACAAATATTATTTACCTTAATTTTAAGATATTGCAGAAATTCATTTTTAAAGTGAACAGTAGCTGTGTTCTTATCTGACAGTAGCCATGTTTACGTTTCACAAGGTGAAGACAGTTTGATTATTGTTTTATGGAGATTATCTGTAAAACAGAATTTGAGAAATTGACATGGACACCTTCTTTGTATAATTTCTAAGTAATTCGTAATCTTAAACATTTTTGAAAATAATGAAGATAATGATTGACATTGTCTTTAAATTTTTGAAGACCAAAGTTGAGTGGGAAGCAAGAAACTGGAAGAAAGTTCCACAAGTGAAAAGTGTGATAAAGGAAACTGTTAGCTCAGAACTTATAGTTATATCTAGCTATTTTAACTGTGAAAGGATGAGACCTTGCTGCCAATCTAGTCAGTCAGTAAAGTGCCATATGTGATACATGCTTAGGTAATCATGCCTTGAAAGAGACATGACTGACTGGGCAGAAGATTTTCCCACAGTCAGTCAGTTAAAGTGCCATACGTAATACACGCTTGGGCGATCATGTCTCGAAAGAGACATGACTGACTGGGCAGAAGATTATCCCGCAGTAGGTTGCCATTGCTTTCTGCGGTAGACTGGTTGCCGACCAAGGCTATAGAACCCAATCTGTCCTGCTATTTAACCCATAACTGGAAGGAAGAGACGGATTAATACCTTTCCCAGGGGTAGGTTGCCATTACTTCCTGTGATTGAGTGGTTGTGAACTGAGGCTATAGAACCCAATTTGTCCTGGTATTTAACCCATAGTTGGAGGGGGATGTGAAGGATTAATATCTTACCCAAGGTTATTCATGCATAAGTGAATGCAATGAATTTAACTGAAATTCAAATTCAGCTCTCTGATATTTTTGTTCTGAGTCAACATCTACAATGCACACTGTCACCAATCTAGAACTGCCAATCTAGTCATATGTGATACACACTTAGGCAATCATGTCTCGAAAGAGACTTGACTGACTAAGCGGAAAATTTTCCTGCAGTAGGTTGCTATTACTTTCTGTGGTTGACTAGTTGCTAATCAGGGCTATAGAACCTAATCTGTCCCCCTATCTAATCTATAGCTTCAGAGAGAAGCGATGGATTCATACCTTTCCCAAGGGTATTTGCAAATAAGTGAATGCATTGAATTTAACTGGAATTGGAATTTGGCTCTCCGAATTATCATTCTGAGTTGATATCCACAGCCGTACAACACACAACCAATCTAGTAATGCACTTGTGGACTGGATAACGTGGTTACTATTTGTTGTAGCTGGAACGTCGTGGTAGTAATTTGAAAGTGGAGTCACCATTATAAAGTAGACTGGTTGTCCAATCCACTACATTTATAATAAAAATAACTCAGAGAACAATGTAACAAGAATAACAGTAATGTATTAAACATAGTTACAGGATTGATTATTTTGTGCATGCAAGATTTAGTGGAGAAAGTTCTCTCTTGGAGGTTGAAGAAAATTAGTGCAATATGTAAGTTGGAAAGGAACTAACGGCATTCGAACTGCTAGCTTCGAAAAGCAGGATCCAACTGGCCTAAGCACATGTGAACATCAGCTTATATATTTCTGAATAAAGCGTGGGAAAAAAGAGGTTTCACATGCGGTACTAATGTAAGAGTATGTGGGTATATGTGTATATACATGCGTACATGGCGATATGTATATAAGTATGTACATGCATGTAGAAGTGATTCTACACACTTAAATTCACAAATTCTAGGTAGCATAAATCAAAGTTTATCAGAGACAATTACCATGAAAATATTTATAAGAAAGGACACAGGGAAACTGTTATGGCATTGGGAAAGAGACTAAAGTTGAGATGCCAGGTCAAGATCAATAACATTACAGATTCTTGTTTGAATTTTGTCAATGATCTCTAAATATATAACAGAAGCAGCAGCAGCAGACCATATGTGGCAGCAAAGATGAATAGTAAACTTATAAATATGTAAGATAGATTCTGGCAAGAAAAATTGTCTAGCATGATATAGTGAACCAATCTTTTTAGCTACAGACTAAGCAATTCACTGTAAATGTTAGCTCAAGAAGGCACAATGAGTCACTCTCATGGAGATTTGCATCAGCCATGATGATAGAAGATAAAAAGTGTTCTCTTGAATGTTTAATAGTGAGGAATTTCCTTTTGTTGCCCCAGTTAAAAACAGATTGTAGGTCATATATTGTAGCTCAGCTGTCAATTTTACTTTATCGAACCAACCACTCAACATTAAGACAGGAATAAATAGTCGTGTTATCGACTTAGTGAGTTGATAACTGATAACTCCAGGGAGATCATTTACTAAAATTTTGAACATTGTAAATCCAAGGATAGAGTTCTGGGAAACACCTGTATTTATGCAAAAAGATCTAGAAAAGTGGCCATTCATGATAACTTTCATTTTGTGAGTGAATATGAAAGACTGAATCAGTTCAAAAATTCTTCCAGAAATAGCATAACCTTTCAACTTGTGAAGAAGACAAGAATGCTAAATCCTGTTAAATGCTTTTGAGATATTCAAAACAATAACCTGAGCTCCACTGTTCCTATCAAAAGCTTGATAAACTCTTTCAGCAATGATCGTTATACAATGGATATTAACCTAGAGAAGTGAAAGCAATATTGTTTATCTAAAAGAAGTCCTTGCAAGGTGAGACACTTAACCAATTCAGAGTTGATTAGAGCCTCTAGTACTTTGACAAAATTTTTCCTTTGTTTTTTTTTTTTTTAATCATATCACCCCAAGCAAGGTGGTAACGCCACTTATGCACAGGGGGCTACGTAAGAGTAAGAATATTGGAAAAGAGAAAACCGGAAACCACATTCTAAACAGGGAATAAGGGATGAGCCTCTACACCTGTTCAATAGACGTGGGTTCACACTCCACCCACATCTATTGAACAGGTGTAGAGGCTCATCCCTTATTCCCTGTTTAGAATGTGGTTTCCGGTTTTCTCTTTTCCAATCTTTTACTCCTTTCCAATCTTTTATTTGCGATACAAGTTAATGTAATGATTATTATTAGACAACATTGCTTAGATGAAACACAGTAATAAATAAATGGAAATGTTTTCAGAAACTGTAAAAAAATCACTGCTTTAGATTATTTTCATAATGAAATTCAGCTGAAAATTCAATGACAGAAATTTTATTTTGATGCAGTAGACTTTTAGAATAACAATAACTGACTGACATAAAGTCTATAATTGTTCCAGGATTATGATTACCTAGCTTTAATTTGAAACATCACTTTGATGCAATCATTCCTTTGCAAGAAAAAGTTTATTTTTTTAGAATGAAATTGTAAGCTGCTATCACATTAAAAGCCTTTTCATTCAAGAGTTGTAGTCCTGAGATGACAGTTTAAATACCAATTTTGAAACATTTTTCAATTTCTGTAAATATGAGCGTCTTGACACGATATTTTCTGCAATATTATATACTAAAAAGTAATTAATATTTGTTTCAAATCAGACTAATTAAATTTTAAATCAGGTAATCTTCTTTAAATGAAGTTTCAGACGAGTATTTTATTTTTACTTTTTGAAAGATCTAAACTTATTCATAAATGGAACTTTGTATGTGTGTGTATGTGTTTATGTGTGTGTGGGTCTGTGTGTCCGTTACCTATAGACTCCAAAACGGTTGAACCGATTTTCTTAAAAATTTACACAGTTGTACTATAAGCGTCTGCGAGTGTTCTTAGCTAGGTTTTGTGTCGAGGTACCCCCGATAAATATTGAAAATCGATAATCGAAAAAATTGGGTTATAGAAGGAGTGGTCCGATTTTAATCAAATTTGATACACTCATAGACAAAGACATAAGAAACGATATTCAAAAGTTTCAAGGTTGCAGTTCTTACAATAGTGCAGAAAATCAATAATATATATAAGGCAAGATGTTTGTGTGTGTGTGTATCTGTTTCTGTGTGTATGTCCTTTACAAATCCACAATTTTTATCCGATTCTCACCAAACTTCACACACATATTCTTTAGGCTGAGTCTGAGCTCCAGAACCATTGATTAGATTTAAAACTTTCATTAATCCCGAGCAACGCCGGGCTATACTGCTAGTTTTTTTACTAAAATAAAGTACGTTGCGCTTACAGATTTGAAAAATGGCCGATTTTAACACAAGGAACTATATCTTCAGTATCACCGCATCATTTTTTTCAGTTTACATTATTAGAAAAAAATATGTTTTTGAGTCAAGACGAAAGTAATCTTTCACATTTGTATCGTGTTTTTCTACTTTTAAATTCTTCTTTGTGTCATTCGTTTCAAATTTGACATTATTATATGAAATGAACGAATAATACAAAAAAAATTGTGTAGGTTGACAGACGAATCCTGAAGAAAACACTTGAAAGACAAAAGAAGTAAAAATGGTAATCCAGTTTTGTTCTTGTTATTTCTTAACGTGATTCTGGTCTGAAAGGTAAATGGAAGCAAAATGGAAATGATTTTGATAAATAATAATGATAATAATAAACTCCTATCTCATGACTACTTCCTTCATTAATTTTGGATATAATTTAATTTAAATTTTTGTATAATAATTTTGTTTATTTAGCACCATTTTTTGCTGTTAAGAATGAAAATAAAAATACTTTTTTGTGCTTTTTATCTTGTTCTAAAATTTATTCTAATTTAAAACATCATTTTTATAATAGAAAGTTGTTTTTTTTTTAATTAAAAACATTGTATGTAATTGTATAAACATAAAATTTGCAATGAAGATAGAGAGAATGTATTTTTCATTTTAAAGATTTTATTTATTTTTCTTTAAAATTGAGTTTTAATTTGGTTAGAGAATAAAAAACAGCAAGATTTGGGATCTCATTCAAATATGAATTTTTTCTTTTAAAATTAAAAACCTTAATTTACTTTTTTTAAAAGTTAGAGATTAAAGAAGAAAGAAAAATTACGAATCAAGTCTGTTGACGATTTCTTTACTAAATTGCTTTTAGACAAAAATATCATTTTTCGTTCTCATGTTTGTACCACGTCAAGTTTTCAGATTCTCTTTTCTGTTTTAGAAATCCAAAATTTTTCGGATTTTGATAATCCACTTGAGAAAAACAAAAATAATTTTACATTCATAGCAGTCGATTTATTTTAATGATTTTGATTTTTGACAAATAAAAAATCACAAGTCTTGATTAAATTTTTTTTGTTAATTTCCAAAGCTATTTATTTTCACTTGAAAGTTCAATAGAAAGTTTAACAAAACAAAATGAAACGTCAAATGAAAACATGAAAATGAAATAGAACATATTCTGAAAAGAGGTGACGCTTCTAAAATTACGAATTAATCTCTACAATCTATTGTAACAACATACAAAGGTTTTAGTTTTACTTTTATGACACTTCTTGGCATTTAGAATTTTTTAATCACATATATGTAGGCAGGTATCATTACTAATTCGGGAAAAAAAAACCCAAAGAAAAAAGGTCCCAGAAAACTTAATAAATAAAAGGTTTTTCCGTCAAAATGTTTAAAAGTAAATTTACATTTTTTTTTGCGGACCTGAAGCAGACTACCACCACGTTTAATTTCGTTGTTTTTAATTTTTTTTTTTTTTTCAGCGCAGTCTTATCGATTACCCGCTTAGCTTTACGACTGACAGAAAAAAAAATTTGAAAAATTTGAATATTTAAACATTTTCTGGGTGGAATCATTTTTTTTTTCTCATAAATCAAGCCTCCATTTTTAAACCAGTAATTTTTTTTTATAATCGGAAAGTTTAAGTAACAATCGACAGAACTGCGCTGACAAAAAAAGAAAAAAGTAAAACAACAAAATTAACGTAAACAAAGCGACCTCAATGTGAGTGGATTGAAAATGGAAGATCGATTTACTTTATGATGGGAAACTGACCCCACAAAAAAAAATGTTTAAATATTGTAATTTTTTTAAAATTATTTTTGATAATCGGAAAGTTTAAGTAACAAGCGATAGGACAGCGATGAACAAAATAAAAAAAAACAACAAAAAAAAAACAACGAAATTAAACGTGGTGGTAGTCTGCTTCAGGTCTGCCTTGTTTTGTTTTTTTTAATCCTTTCTAAGGTTCGAAATGTTGGTAAAAAAATCTTTTTTTTTTTTTTTTTTACGTCAACAGGTAAGAAAATCGTTATGGATATTGCCGTATTTACACAATTCATTTTTTTTTTCAGTGAATAACACATTAAATTGGAAATTCTGGCAAAAATCAAATAACTGTCAGATTTTAATTAAATTTTCATGACTTATATTCAAATGAATTAAATTATTATTTTTTATTATTTTAAGAAAATCTTGGTAATTTTTTTTACATCTGTTACTCTCTCCTCCCACATACACACTGCACTTTTTTTTTTTTTAAACAGATAGCTGTTTTTCTGAAAATTTGCTCCATATAAATAAATAAGGCAATAAAATTATGACATTATTTAATAAGATAAGCTTTTAATTGCTCTTAAAATATGTATATTAAGGACATAGTCTCAAGAAAATAATTTTTTTTTCGATCAATAATGAATTTTTACAAGAACTGTTTTCATTTTATCTTTTAATTAAAAATTATAAAGTTTCAAAAATATTTTTTTAAATTCTTCAAAATTTTTCCTGGTTAGGTTATTAAGTTATTAAGTGAAGACTATATTTACTAATCAAAAGTTGAAAAGTTTAATACAAATCATCAAGCCAATACATTTTTGAAAAGCTTTTTCTTTTTTTTTATTTTGAGTATAGTATTTTTTGTTTTACATTAAAAGGTCATGTACTTCACTGTTTCTTCCCCGTACAGAAAACAAATTTGGACAATTATGTCAATTCTGGTCAGTCATACTTAGCTAATCTCCACATCTGACTGTCATCACAAATCAATCACTTTTTCAAAGTTCAGGAAGACCAACACTCTATGATTAAATACTTTTATTCTAAATTTAATGCTATAAACAAGTAATATTTGTGCAAATCAGATTAATTTAACTTTAAATTTGCTAATTTTTCAAAAATAACAAGTCACAGATCTATATTTTATTTTTGCAAGATTTTTAAAACTGGGAATTTTGTTTACAAATATATCAATCAAAAAAGGTTAAAAATTGAAAAATTTGATTCTAATTATTATAATTTCTGTTTGAAATACACCAGAGAATTTTACTAACTGGAAATAGTAAATTTAATTATTTTTAGCTTAAAATTAAAGCTTCAAGAAAACTTTTTTATTTATTAAAATTCATTTTAAAACTTAAGTGTCACAAATTATCATGAATAAGTGGGGTACCTCCACTTTTTTGCTACAAAAACAGCATACATGATGAAAAAAGGTCCCTAAACTTAAAAAAAAATGTTTTATCACCAAAATTTGTGTCTAAAATCTTCATTTTTTTTTTTTTTTTTGTCAGCATGGAACCAGAGTTTGCTATGGGAATTTTACCAACTTTGTTTCCAATGAAAAACATTAATTTGAAAATTCTTGCTAAAATCAATTGTTGAATTTTAATGAAACTTTCAAGACTTATTTACAAATGAATTAATTTATTTATGAAATTATTATTTTTTACATGTAAAAAAACTTGTCCATTTTGAATTGATGTATCAATGACCATACTTGACATTATCAGAAAATAAGATCAATGACTATAGTAAATTTAAAGTAAAAATTCCTAAAATAAGATTATAGAGAATATTTTCAACATTTGTGAGATTACTGATTACTTAATTATATAAAATGTGTTCACCTGTCATGTTCTTAAATTATGTTTTAACAATTAAAGTCTCCATAGACAGCAATAAACATATAAAATTGCTTATCAGTGCTTGTTGGATATTGAAAGATACATAAATCACTACTACTGTTCATTTTAAAATCTGTTTGTCAACTATTTTTTATGTTGTATCGTTGAATGGAGATATACACAGTGAAATGTGGCTAAATTACTTTATTACTAGAGTGGTACAACCAAGATGTATATGCAGTATTTACAGTCTCTCGTAGTAGTAAGTGTTACTTCCCGAAGTCCGTGATAATGACATCTCCTCATGCTAAACGCACATTGTCTTTTATACATCCAGGCGATTGGATGTCACATGGTATGAGCCACGACACAACACTTTAACTTAAAGTAAATTATACTCATTTTAAATCTGATTAATTATCCTTTAAACCAGCTGATATTCCTCAAATACTTTAAATACTTTATTTTATTTTAAATACTTTTACTTTTAAAGTATTTTAAATACTTTACTTTTCAAATACTTTAAATACTTTAAATACTTGTAAATTCTACTCATTTTAAATCAGATTAATTATCCTTTAAACCAGCTGATATTCCTCAAATACTTTCAGAAAAGTGTGTTTTATTTTTTAAAGAAGTTTTAATAAAAAAAATTACATTGTGATGAAAAACTTGAAAAAGTGTTAATGAGTATATTTGAAAAAAAAAATCAGAATATTTGAATCCCATCAATATAATTTCTAGCTTCATGAAAATAGTAAATTTAGTTATTTAGTTGTCGAAGCTAAGATGAAAGCTTCAAGAAAACTTTTTCATTTCTCAAAATTTATTTTTAAACATAGGTATCATGAATAATTGCCAAAAAGTGGAGATACTTTTTTAATGATAATGTCATGTATAAACTAGCATACTTTGAAGAGATAGGACATTTAAACACAAAAAAATTTAAGTTTCTTTCAAAAATATTCAAGAGTACCAGCATGTAAGAATTTTTTCAATATATGATTATTAGATATAGTTTTACTTAACAACAATATCTTTTCAGAGATACACCATACAAACTAAATTTTAAAAGATTAAAAAACTTTATAAATTATTCAATTTAAAATTGTAAAAAAAATAAAAATGAGTCTTGTAAAAGTTCATTTTTTATTGAAAAAATTGTTTTTTTCAGACAATATTGTCTTTAATATATATTATTCATAAAAGTAATTACTCTCTAATTAATAATGTCTTAGTTTTATTGCATTTTTAGTTTTCAATTCCAAACAGATTTTCAGGAAGATAGTTTTGATTTTGCAAAAAAATGTTAGAGGATTTAAATTCTTTAAAAAAAATTGATTTTAATTAATATAGCCTCAAAAATTATGTTGGATTTCTCAAGATTTTATAAAAATAAGTAAGGTGGGAAACACATCTAAAATAAATTTACCAAGATAAATAGAATTAAGTAAATTTTAATATTTTTACCAAAATTTTCTAATATAAAAATTATACAAATAATTTCTTTCATCTGCAGATAAGACTAGAAGCTTTTATTAAAATCTTACAATTGATTTTTTGCAAGAATTTCTAAATTACTGTGTCTGTCACCACAAAAAAGTGACTGAAATTTGCTCTGCTAATAGTACATCTGCTGACACAAGAAAAACAATTTTTTAATTAAAATTTTGAATGTTCTAAAAAAGAGTAAAAAATTTAATTTAAATTTAGTAAAATATAATTTATTTTGTCATATTGAAACTATTTTCATTACGGTATGCTGAGTTTTTAATGATTCCTTGAAGATACCTAAATGTATGTATATAACTAGGTACTTTCACAGATTTGCTAAAAAATGAAGATTTATGATGACAATATACCCTAAATTCAATAAAAACAAAGTCTTATCATCATAGAAAAGTCTAAAGGATTATTTAATTATTAAATTATGTTTTAATCCTTTTTAAGATATTAAAAAATCTGGTTAAAAATTTTGTTTTTCTTGTGTCAGCAGGTGACTATAAATTAGTATAGGTAATTTTAACGTCTTTTTGCAGTGAAAAATATTGATTTGGAAATTTTTGGAGAAAATGAAACAGTGGCTGGTTGTTACACAAAACGTTTAGTTCAGGACATATTCACAAATGAATGAATTATTTTATAAATGTTTCCTCTTTTAGAAATCATGGTAAAAAATATATTTTTCATCTGTTATCACCTTACTTAGTTAATTTGTGAAATTAATTTTTGTAGATTTTAAATCTTTATACTCGTTAAAAGCAAAAGTATTTAAAGAATTTAAATCACTATTTTTTGTCTTTTTTGTTTTAGAAAATCTGCACAGAATTATGAAAAATTCAATTAAAAAGAAACATTTAATTCAAAAAGACATTAATTGCTTTTATGAATAAGATATATTATGGACGCTGTTGTCTTAGAAAATTTCTTCTGATGAATAATAAATTTTTGAAATTGGTTTCATTTTGTAAAAATTTTAAGTAGAATAATTTATAATGTTTTAAATCTTAGATTGTGTACTAATTTGTAGCAGTTAGTTCATATTGTATTAAGTAAAAACTATATTTATAAATCATAAAGTGAAAACTTTTCATTGCATTTTAAAAAGAATTTTCAATTTGTTGTGTGTATAAATATGCCAGTTTTTGTAAATGTGGATATTCATACATGATATTATCAGGAAATAAAAACTAATTATAGTAAATTTAAAACATTAGGTTACTTAGAATATTTTCCTTAATTTCTCGG
The DNA here is from genome assembly GCA_037127315.1 of Ascarosepion bandense. Taxonomy (NCBI): domain Eukaryota; kingdom Metazoa; phylum Mollusca; class Cephalopoda; order Sepiida; family Sepiidae; genus Ascarosepion; species Ascarosepion bandense. Next base: position 1,175,309 of record JBBBDQ010000880.1, read on the forward strand.
ATTACTACATAAAAAATTATGTAAAAACATTTATTTTTCCTACAATTGTTGCAGATATATCTTCTGTTGAAAAAATTAATTAAATTTCCCAAACATTGAGCTGTCAACACTTTAAAAGAATATCTATGTCTGTGTTAAAAATTCTAACATATTTTAAATTTAAATTAATATTTATTGCAGATTAGGTTGCTTAAACCAGCTGATCTTCCTGAAATAGTTTCAGAAAAGTATATTTTATTTTAAAAGATTTTTTAATAAAGAGTATCTCGTTACAGCTAAAATTAGCAATTTTTAATGATTTAAAAAAATCTTACTTAAATATAGTTTCAGAGAAGTGTTTTATTTTTGAAAGATTTAAAAAAAGAATTACATTGTCATGACAGTTGATTAAAAATGGCAATAAAATCAGTGATTTTAGCAATTTAAGAAAATGAAATTCCAAGAAATTTAAAGTGTTTTGCTTACTGGAAATATTAAATCCAGTTCATTAGCTTCAAATTAAGTCAAGTAAATTTTAAGAAAAAATTTTCATTTTTAAAAATTCAGTTTAAACATTATGTATAATTTTTATTTGCTGGAATATATTTAAAATCAATTTTCAAAAGTAAAAAAACTCTTGAAGATTTTATTATAGATTAAATTTAATATTTACAATAAACAAAATATTTTGTTGTATTTCAAAATTAAATTGATTGAAATTATTTTTTGAAAATTTACTGATTTTATTCCTATTTACAGTTCTCTCAGCACAACATGACACTCTTTATTAAAAATTCTTTCAAAAATAAATATACTTTTCTGAAATTTTATTTCAAGAAGATTAACTGATTTGAAATTTAATCACTCTTATTTTAAAAATATTAATTTTATTTTAAAAAATATTCAATCATTGAATGTTTTAGATTTAGTGGGCAGCTCATTAGTACAGCATAAGTTTAAATCTGCTGTGAGCTAATGAAATAGGAAAAATTGTTATATATGAAAAATGTTACATTTATTCTTAGAGAGTCCTGGGCAGATAGAACCATTTCTAAATTGGAAAAAAAATTGATGGTTAAGCAAATGTGTTTCCATAGACTGTAGGTTACTGTAATGAGTTTGATCATCACTACTTTCTGTCTTATTATTATCTCCTTGTTTTAGACTAAACTATTTTTCATATATACTTATATGTATTTATTGCAGGATAAACTTATTTTATAAATTATTCTGTCTCTGTTGATATCTTTTATTACTTTTTCTTCACAGAAATTTCAGCTGTAAAAAATATGATCAGGAATTTAAATGAAAGAAAGGGACACTCTTCATTTTCCATAAATAACAGAAATAGAATACAATTTTTATGTAAAGGAGATGAATGTTAATTTTGGGAAGCCACAGTTAAAATTAACATGCAAAATGTGATGTACTTGTGAACTATGTGGTTCATCTTTTTTAACAAAACAGTGAACATAGTGCATAAAAATTGAACAGAAATCATTTTATTCTGATGTTTGCAAATCTATGTTGTGAAGTCAGATGTAGATTGCCATATGAAAACATACATTGGAGAAAAGCAGTAGATGTAGAATAAGTTGGTCTTTGTATGAATGTCTCTTAATGATACATATACACATTAGAGAGAAACCATATTATTTTGAACTTTGTAGATTTTCATTAATTGACAAATCACCTTTGCCGATCCATATGCATACACTCACTGGAGAGAAACCATTTTCATGCGAAGTTTGTGGATTTGCATTTTCAATCAAATCTCATTTAGTGCGCCATATGCAAACACACACTGGAGAGAAACCATATTCTTGTGAAATTTGTGGATCTGCATTTTCAATCAAGGCACATTTAGTCCGCCACATGCGGACACACACTGGAGAAAGACCATATTCTTGTGAAGTGTGTGGATTTGCATTTTCAGAAAAGTCAAGTTTGAAGACTCATAATCTAATACATACTGGAGAAAAGCCATATCGTTGTGAATTTTGTGGATCTGCATTTGTAGAAAAATCAAGTTTAGTGCGTCATGTCAGAACGCACACAAGAGAGAAACCATATTCTTGTGATATGTGCACATCTGCATTTACACAAAAATCAACTTTAGTGCATCATATGCGAGTTCACACAGGAGAGAAACCATATTCTTGTGAAATTTGTGGATCTGCATTTTCACAGAGGTCAATTTTGGTGCGTCATATACGAATACACACTGGTGAGAAGCCATATTCTTGTAAAGTTTGTGGATCTGCATTTACACAAAAGACAGATTTGTTATACCACATGCCAACACACACTGGAGTGAAGCCATATTCTTGTGAAGTTTGTGGAACTGAATTTTTACAGAAGTCAGCATTAGCAAGCCACATGCCAACCCACACAGGAGTGAAACCATATTCTTGTGAAATTTGTGGGCGTGCATTTTCGTGGAAGTCCAATTTAGTGTCACATATGCGAACACACACTGGAGAGAAACCCTACTCCTGTGACATCTGTAATGCATCATTTTCATATACTTCATCTTTGAAAAAACATGTACAACTACATACTTAAGAGAATTAACAATTTTACCCAATATAAATTTAAAGACATGTTTAAAAGCACAAAGCCAAAAATATATATCACCAATATACAGACCTCCAGAAAGTTGTTCTTCCATTGAAACATGTTGTAAAAGTGGTCATAAAATGAGAAGATCTGAGGTCAGCTCCGTATGGCAGATATTGTAAGACATTTTAGCCAAAATGTACAAACTTCTGCTCAGTGTGTAGAGGTGCGTGGGGTCTGGTGGTGTCCTAGTGTAAAATGATCCCACTTTGATGATTGCTGCCATTAATTGATCTATCTGGGAATAATTATTGTTTTAGATCAACATCTGATTTTATAATAGTAACTCATAATACACAATGCTCTTAAAATCTCACCAAATACACTATCACTTTTCTCAGCATGCTGACCAAATTTTCAAATGACTCATTTAAAATTCCTCAGGAAGTTTTTCATTAAACATTCTTCTAAAGAATCCATTTTTGTTACCTGTGATTATTCTTTTAAAAAATGTGTCCATTTTGTTGCATTTGCGAATCATAGATAAAATGCGATTTTGGGCTTGCTTCCTTTTCCCCCCATCAGTACCAGTGGGACATTTCTGTTCATGCTAAAAAAAATATTTGGTTTATTTATACCCAGCAACTATGCATCCTTACAGAAAGAAATATTTCAGCATATGCTTAGTGGATAGTTCATTATAGCAGTATGAAGTTTTGTGAATCTGCATTTCCACAGAAGTCATGTTGAGGCACAAGAGAGATCCGTCTTCTTGCGGTAACTATAAGTCTGCATTTTTTTATTGAAGTCACATTTAGTTTACCATATACAAGCAAAAAATAGACTATATTCTTGTGAATATTATGCATATATAGTTTCTATGGAAGTCAGATTTATTTTCTCCCAGTTCAGTTACACACTGGGGAAAAAGCTGATTCTAGTGCAGTTTCATATTTTTCAAATTTGACTTGACAATGCATGAATTCACACTGGAGAGAAACCATATTCTTTTGAAATATATGGATCTGAAGCTTTACTGCTGAAAAGGAAAACTTTCCTTGTTATTAAACTTTAGTTATTTACATCAATATTCTTTTTAGAAATATGTCATCTGAAGATAATACATGCTAAAATAAAAATCCTGTCATTATCAGACTTGTGTATCAATATTTTTATTGAATATAAGAATGAAAGTCTCGGTGAAATTATGAAAGAAATGTAAAGAATCAAGTAAATATTGGATTGGAAACAAAGTTTCCACACAATTTTTTACAAATATTTTATAAAAGTTGTGTTCCAAAACAATATGAATTTCAAGTTATTTTATATGAACAAAATATTTTCATAGAAACATTCTTTTTCAAGTTCTTTTGTAAAATGTGTTAAAATATTTGAGATGTTAGTGCAAAGTGAACACAAACTATCTCATCCAGAATTTGAAACCTATTCACTGATTAAGATTTCTGTATTTTTTACTGTAAAGTCATAAACCTCTTCTATATTTGGTGCAAAGAATGTTGTGCAATTCAGTCAGTTAAGTGCCATACGTGATACACGCTTGGGCGATCATGTCTCGAAAGTGACATGACTGACTGGGCAGAAGATTATCCCGCAGTAGGTTGCCATTGCTTTCTGCGGTAGACTGGTTGCCAGCCAAGGCTATAGAACCCAATCTGTCCTGTTATTTAACCCATAACTGGAAGGAAGATACGGATTAATACCTTTCCCAAGGGTATTTGTGCATAAGTGAATGCAATGAATTTGGCTGGAATTCGAACTTGGCCCCCTGATTTCTCGTTCCGAGCCGATATCCAATGCACCACAATGCACATTGTGCAATTACCAATCCTAAATATAAAGAACATTCCATTTCAGTGTTTTTTTAACATTATTTAATCATTTGAGATATTAGTGCAAAGGAAACAACAACTGCTTCAACCAGAATTTCAACTCTATTTACTGATTCAATGTTCCATATTGTTTTAATGTTAAGTCAAAAACCTCTTCTATATTTCATTTAATTAAGGTTTTGCAATTGTTTTTAGTCTGATGGAATCAGTTATCTTTTTTGATCATATTTTCATCAGTTGTAACTTATTTTTTACATAATTTTGTGTACATGTGTAGACTTTAAATATTGCAGTGAATAAATTATTACCTATCAATTATCATTTGTGTTAGTAAATATTCACACATTTTTTGTGCTATTATATGAGGGTGAGCTGAAAATTTCATAGGTTCTAACTCTTCTTATTAATAATTTCATTGTTTCTTTCCAGATAAATTGATATTTGACTGTTCAAAGAAGACTTCAAAAGCAACTTGTAGTGACTTCTCTTAAAAATGGACAAAATTTAGCTTCACAGTTTTATTATGTACCTGCAGAAAATGAGTTTAGCTACCAAAGACATTTATGCTGACACGGTTGCTACATTAGCGGTTGATGCTCCAGATTTATCAACAGTTCAAAAGTGGGCAACTGAATTTAGTTGGGGAGGGGAGAGACTTGAAGGTGACCCAGTGTCTGGACTTCCACCAACTGCCACCACCAAGGAAAACGTTGATCATATTCACTGCATGGTGATGAATGACAGGTGATTGACAATCAATCTAGTAGCTAATATTATTAGCATATTCTGTGAGATAGTTGAGTAGTTCTGCTTGGTGAGTGTCACGTCTTCTGGCCCTAGATCAAAAGCACACCAAACTGATCACATCTTGGGAAAATCTGATATTGTTTTAGGCAGATCCAGCTTCTTTCCTTGAATGTTTGCTAATCCAGTAAAAGTTTTCAGTTCATCCCTTTGAGTTAAAGACAATCCATGTAGTGGAAACACCTCTCCTCAACTACTTCAAAGAAAGCCAAAGTCATTTCATCTGCACGGAAGGTGATGGCTTCAGAATTTTGAGATGTAAAAGGCATTTGGTTTATTGACTATCTTCAACAGGGCTACACCATCAATGGAGAGTACTATGCCAATTTGCTGAGGCAGTTTAAAAAAGGCATCAGGAAAATACTTCAGAAACACAAGTCCTTTATTTCAGTGGCAGCTGTGCATGACTGTAACTTTGAATTGATTGATCATCCTCCTGATTTGACTATTAACAAAGCAAAAAAATTAGATATGTACCAGTATCACAACAATTATGACATTATATCTATTGTTGATGACCTTTTGACTAATAGTATACTATTCTTTGAATGGTCAGATATCAGTTTACCTGAAAAGAAACAATACATTATTAATAAGAAAAATTGAAATTAAAGCATGCAAGATTTCACAGCTTTAGCATAGTCATAGCCCATAAACTTTAAATATGAAATAAAAACTTTGCCAAGAATTTTTAAGTCTATTTGGGTGATGATAATTTTCAGAAGTTCTCAGATAATTATCATTATATTATCTCTGTCATTATTAATTTTTTATTTTTTATTGCAACAGATAGGTCTTTACATTCTAAAGCTCGTTATCATGCAGCTTAAATTAGTAACAAGTTAAAAAGTAGGCAGTAAGCTACACAAACCTTAAATATTCTTTCAAATATTGATTTATTCTGCACACAGAAATTTGTAATTATACTATTTACATTGTTCAGACTGTTGTTCTAATTTTGGTTGGCATATTTACAACATTCCGGTTATTGTACCATTTTGCATTAAAATTTCAAACTAAACAGTTTATTTTGTTCATCAGGGTAGCTTGTTCTACAAACCATACTTATTGTCTCAGTATCAGTTATCTACCTTGAACTCTCACTGTTTTTATGTTCATCTCTGCTGTAGCCAGGTATTGAACTCACATTTGACTAAAGTCACTGGATTCAGCCAATGCTTTTATCCACTGGGCCAGGTGTTCTTGAAGTCATCAGTGTATGTATTTGAGGATACGAGTGTATGAATTTTTGGAACTTATAAACCTAATGTAGCAGTAACCATTTTTTCACCAGAGTTCATATCAGAATTTTGTTGTTATTGTTTTTCTCTTGCACTCTTTATTACTGGTTTCCATATTGTATTCATTTTTGTGCTTGACAGACTTAAGAAATTTTTGTGGCCAAGCAAATTCCAATCACCTGAATAAGGCCAGAGTGTCTAATGGCTGAAGAATCATGAATATGGCAACAAAGATGAAAACAATAGTCCTAATAATGTAAATAATATAAATAGTTACAATACCTCATCTCAGAAATATAGACAAATATTCAGAAATTTGTGTTTTTAAGTATTGGTAAACATGGATCTTCATGCCCATAAAAAATGAATTGTTAAAAGGTCTTTTTTTTTCTTATGATACTGCTTTTATTTTACCTACCTTATCTCTTCAGCAATGGTTATTGTTTTAAAAATTGATTATAAAAATTTTCATAAAACTTAAACATATGAAAGTGAATTTACAACAAAATAATAAATACTATTAGATTATTTCTTTGCTCATATAATTCCTATATTGTTTATTGGAATGGTTGGCAAAACATCAACTAATTGCTATTTGATCCAGACTTTATAAAATAGTAAATGTTTTCATATTTCTTCTTTATGGATTGGTAAATGATAAATATTGTGTTGTATTAGTTTGAATTGTATTAGTTTTTAGAATGTTGTAAATATACAATTATTGTTGTAAATTAAAGTTCATAGAATTAAAATATTAAATCTTCACATGATCAAGTATTCTACAAAAATAGTTACACTGTACTTTATTTATTTCTTTTGTTTTAATTTCAGATTTCTTTTTTTCATTCCAGTGTTACAATTAAACAAGAAGTACTTATGCATTCATTAACTTCCCATTATAAAATTATCAGCTCATATGAAAATTTAAAAAATGAAAAATGATTTTGTTTTATTATATAATTTGATTTATGACTTTGTCTGCTCTGAATCACATTGCATTTTATGAAAAAATGAAGAAATACTGTTTTTCTTCCATAAGGGAATTTCGTCTTCTAAAATTAGACCTTTGGGAAAATAGACTTTGTGTAAACATATAGAACTTTTCATTTGATGCTAACAAAAATATTTGATTCAATTATTCTCAGTAACTATGCATTCTTGAAGAAAGAAATGTTTCAACTTTTAATGCACAGAAGGAATGTTGCTGGATCAGTCAGTTAAGTGCCATACGTGATACATGCTTTGGGCGATCATGTCTCAAAAGAGACATGACTGACTGGGCAAAAGATTATTCAACAGTAGGTTGCCATTGCTTTCTGTGGTAGACTGGTTGCCAGCCAAGGCTACAGAACCCAATTTCTCCTATTATTTAACCCATAACTGGAGGGAAGAGATGTATTAATACCTTTCACCAAGGGTATTTGTGCATAAGTGAATGCAAGTAATTCAACTCGGCACCCCGAAATTGTTTCTAAATACAAAACTTTTACATTTATTCTTATATGTCTTTGTGAAGATAGAACCATTTATATATTCAACAACGGTCAGTGGTTAAGCAATCGTCTTTCAAAGACTGTTGGTTGCAGCAATGTGTTTTGATCTTCATTCACTTCTGTATTGTGTACCTGTGCAGGATTAATTTAGTCTTGATATATAAGTAAATGTATCCATCAAAATATAAATTGATTTCATTTTTTATTTACTCTTTTTGTAAATATAACTTTTGTTTTCTTTTCTGTTTACAGATGTTATGACTCTGCAACAATTGTGATATGCATAAAAATTGTTATTTTTAGGAATTTCAGTGATAGAAATCAAGTTTTTATTTTCCATTAAGAACAGAGAAATACTTGCTACAATCTTCATGTAAAAGCCAAGCAGTGACATCTTCAAGCGATAACAGTCAACATTAACTGGCAAGAAATTGTGTATGCTTTATCTTCTTTATAAAATCCCATTATAGATTAGTAAATATTGAGAAAAATCTGTATTCTTGTAAATTTTGCAAATCTGTAGTGAAGTATAATTTATTTTGCCATCTGAAAAAATTATCCTTTTGACATTTGTGGATCTACATTCACACTCAAGTCACATTCTTGTGAAATTTGTGGATTTGCATTTTCATGAAAGTCAGTTTTATTGATTTACATGCATACACACACTGTAGAGAAGTCATATTCTTGTGAAGTTTGTGGATCTGAATTTTCAGCTAAGACCAAAATCATTTTTAATCCTTGCCATTTAGACCACATCATTTTGAAGTTTGGGGATTTACTTAAGTGAATTTTAGTCTATCAAATACGTGTTTATATTATAAAGAAATCATATTTTTGAAGTGAGTGGATTTGCATTTTCACAGTGGTCCATAAACAATAGAGAAAAAAACATTTTGGAGAATTTTGTGGCTCAGCATTTCCGGCCAAATCACAGTTAGTACATTATATGTGAGCATGCATTGTAGAGAAACCACAATCTTGTTCTGTTTGTGAATCTGCATTTTCACATTGTAATATACTGATAGTATATATGGATTGAAATATTAACTAAGAACATTTCAACAATGAGTACAGTCCTTAATGTATACATGAAATCACAATTGTTACATTTATTGGCAAAATATTTGGATGGTTGACTTTACATTAAGAAAACTTCAGTGTATTTCTTGGATAAAACTTTCTTACTAAATTCTATTGTTAAATTTAATAAAGGTTGTTTCAAACTGAAACACACTGAATAAAGTTTAACTTCTGATTATTCATTTCATGACGTGCTTACTCTTCACTTAATGACTACAAGCCTGTCTAAGAAAAGATAATAGAATTGAAACCAGTTGTCTTGTCATAATTTATTTTTTAATTTCACACCTGTAGAGCATTTTTGAAATTATAAAAATTATGTAATCAGCATCAATCAAAAATGAAGAAATTCATATATATTTTCTTAATTTTTATAGAAGTGTGATGGTTACAATCTGAATAGGAATAGCTGCAAAAACACTCCCTCTCAAAATTTATAAGAAATCTTAGCAGGTCATCTAATTATAATCCTTTTCCATTGTTGACATCAACTATCCTCTGTAGAAATACTTTTCAGTTTTTCATCTGAATCTGTCATCAAGACAGTGTCATCTGCATCATGTTTGTTGTTAATGTAATGTCTGCTGATAACAAATCCTGGCAGGTCCTCTAATTCTCTTAGTCCTTTTCTCTTGCTTACATCAACTATCCTCTCTAGAATTACTTTTCAGTTTTTCATCTGAATCTGTCACCAAGACAGTGTCATCTGCATCATGTTTGTTGTTAATGTAATGTCTGCTGATAACAAATCCTGGCAGGTCCTCTAATTCTCTTAGTCCTTTTCTCTTGCTTATATCAACTATCCTCTCTAGAATTACTTTTCAGTTTTTCATCTGAATCTGCCACCAAGACAGTGTCATCTGCATCATGTTTGTTGTTAATGTAATGTCTGCTGATAACAAATCCTGGCAGGTCCTCTAATTCTCTTAGTCCTTTTCTCTTGCTTACATCAACTATCCTCTCTAGAATTACTTTTCAGCTTTTCATCTGAATCTGTCATCAAGACAGTGTCATCTGCATCATGTTTGTTGTTAATGTAATGTCTGCTGATAACAAATCCTGGCAGGTCCTCTAATTCTCTTAGTCCTTTTCTCTTGCTTACATCAACTATCCTCTCTAGAATTACTTTTCAGTTTTTCATCTGAATCTGTCATCAAGACAGTGTCATCTGCATCATGTTTGTTGTTAATGTAATGTCAGCTGATAACAAATCCTGGCAGGTCCTCTAATTCTCTTAGTCCTTTTCTCTTGCTTACATCAATTATCCTCTCTAGAATTAATTTTCAGTTTTTCATCTGAATCTGCCACCAAGACAGTGTCATCTGCATCATGTTTGTTGTTAATGTAATGTCTGTTGATAACAAATCCTGGCAGGTCCTCTAATTCTCTTAGTCCTTTTCTCTTGCTTACATCAACTATCCTCTCTAGAATTACTTTTCAGTTTTTCATCTGAATCTGTCACCAAGACAGTGTCATCTGCATTATGTTTGTTGTTAATGTAATGTCAGCTGATAACAAATCCTGGCAGGTCCTCTAATTCTCTTAGTCCTTTTCTCTTGCTTACATCAACTATCCTCTCTAGAATTACTTTTCAGTTTTTCATTTGAATCTGCCACCAAGACAGTGTCATCTGCATCATGTTTGTTGTTAATGTAATGTCAGCTGATAACAAATCCTGGCAGGTCCTCTAATTCTCTTAGTCCTTTTCTCTTGCTTACATCAACTATCCTCTCTAGAATTACTTTTCATTTTTTATTTGAATCTGTCATCAAGACAGTGTCATCTGCATCATGTTTGTTGTTAATGTAATGTCTGCTGATAACAAATCCTGGCAGGTCCTCTAATTCTCTTAGTCCTTTTCTCTTGCTTACATCAACTATCCTCTCTAGAATTACTTTTCAGTTTTTCATCTGAATCTGCCACCAAGACAGTGTCATCTGCATCATGTTTGTTGTTAATGTAATCTCTGCTGATAACAAATCCTGGCAGGTCCTCTAATTCTCTTAGTCCTTTTCTCTTGCTTACATCAACTATCCTCTCTAGAATTACTTTTCAGTTTTTCATCTGAATCTGCCACCAAGACAGTGTCATCTGCATCATGTTTGTTGTTTATGTAATGCCAGCTGATAACAAATCCTGGCAGGTCCTCTAATTCTCTTAGTCCTTTTCTCTTGCTTACATCAACTATCCTCTCTAGAATTACTTTTCAGTTTTTCATCTGAATCTGCCACCAAGACAGTGTCATCTGCATTATGTTTGTTGTTAATGTAATGCCAGCTGATAACAAATCCTGGCAGGTCCTCTAATTCTCTTAGTCCTTTTCTCTTGCTTACATCAACTATCCTCTCTAGAATTACTTTTCAGTTTTTCATCTGAATCTGCCACCAAGACAGTGTCATCTGCATTATGTTTGTTGTTAATGTAATGTTAGCTGATAACAAATCCTGGCAGGTCCTCTAATTCTCTTAGTCCTTTTCTCTTGCTTACATCAACTATCCTCTCTAGAATTACTTTTCAGTTTTTCATTTGAATCTGCCACCAAGACAGTGTCATCTGCATCATGTTTGTTGTTAATGTAATGTCTGCTGATAACAAATCCTGGCAGGTCCTTTAATTCTCTTAGTCCTTTTCTCTTGCTTACATCAACTATCCTCTCTAGAATTACTTTTCAGTTTTTCATTTGAATCTGCCACCAAGACAGTGTCATCTGCATCATGTTTGTTGTTAATGTAATGCCAGCTGATAATAAATCCTGGCAGGTCCTCTAATTCTCTTAGTCCTTTTCTCTTGCTTACATCAACTATCCTCTCTAGAATTACTTTTCAGTTTTTCATCTGAATCTGTCACCAAGACAGTGTCATCTGCATCATGTTTGTTGTTAATGTAATGTCTGCTGATAACAAATCCTGGCAGGTCCTTTAATTCTCTTAGTCCTTTTCTCTTGCTTACATCAACTATCCTCTCTAGAATTACTTTTCAGTTTTTCATTTGAATCTGCCACCAAGACAGTGTCATCTGCATCATGTTTGTTGTTAATGTAATGTCTGCTGATAACAAATCCTGGCAGGTCCTTTAATTCTCTTAGTCCTTTTCTCTTGCTTACATCAACTATCCTCTCTAGAATTACTTTTCAGTTTTTCATTTGAATCTGCCACCAAGACAGTGTCATCTGCATCATGTTTGTTGTTAATGTAATGTCTGCTGATAACAAATCGTGACAGGTCCTCTAATTCTCTTAGTCCTTTTTTCCTGCTGACGTCAACTATCCTCTCTAGAATTACTTTTCAGTTTTTCAACTGAATGTACCTCCAAGTCCAAGTTGTTAATGTAATGTCTACTGATAACAAACCAGCTCCTCTAATTCTCTGAGAACAATTTTGCACTACCATATAATCTGGTGATAAACCACATCCTCATTGAAGTCAGAAATGTATCTCCATCATGATTAAATGATAGCAATTTTGTTTATGAGGCTTTAAAATTTCCAAACCATTCCTAGTCCCGCTGTTAACGATCATTTTCCAGAGTAGCTGCTGGTTTTAGTTTGTTGGAAATATTGGACTGACTATTCAAACAGGAGTAAATAGTTGTGTCCTCAGCATTTATACTTTGTTGGGAACAGATAACAATGAAATTGTCATTGATGAAGATAAGAAATAACATAGGTCCAAGAATGGAGTCCTAAGGATACTCTTCAAATGTCCTTTCAATACTGCTTTCATTAACAGGATTTGTTAAGAATGATTGGTTTAAATCAAATATTAATCCAGAAGTACCATAACTCTTGAGCTTATAGAGAAGGCCAACATGCCAAACCTTGTTAAACACTGCAACATTTAAAGCCTCAACCTGACCCTTGCTATTCTTATCTAAAGCCTGATTTAGTGACAACTGTTAGCACATCTGTAATAGAACTAAAGGAGCAAAAGCACTTTATTAACATTACGGGATGCGTCTAGTGCTTTATCTTTTAGGCTTATTGTTCTGTTTTTGTGTTTTTTGTTCTCCCATAAATTAGTGAGTGGAATAAAATTTTGGTAGTACTCAATTAAAGTGAGAAATCTTTGCTGTTGTTGCAGCGATGTTGTCTGGAAAGGCTCTTGTGGGTGTTGTCTGGAAATTGCTGGAACCAGAGACAGTGAAAGGCTCTTGTGGGTGTGCACAGAATCTGAAACAGGATCCTCAACTCGACTACATCTCAATTTTCATAAGGAAGAATTCATATAAGGAAGTATTCATAAGGAAGTATTCATATAAAAGTATTCATATAAAATGCAAATTTTATTTTAACTTAATTAGGCATAAAAATGAATCATATACAATATAGGTGAACAATTGTTGTGGAGTAATTTTCACACTGAAGGTTATAATTGTGATATATTGGTTGCTAATTGACTTAACATACCTGAAATGTTAGGAACTTGGTAATCTTCAACTGAAAGCTGACTCCTTAGTATTCAGCTAACTGCTGACTAATATCAACTGCTTAGTAGTTCAACTAAACTCCAACAGAAGTCTAACGAACAATATTTATTTTACATAAATTACAAAATTATGGCACAGGGCCGAAAAGAGGAGGGGCAGAGGTTGGTACTCACTTAATTATCCTATACCTAGCTAAATACTATCACAACCCATTCACTCATTACAATTTGCACAATCACCAAAAAACCCATCCATCACCTGCCAATCCTTCATACACCACAATACCACAAATTTACAAGGGGCACCTAAAAAAAATGTGTAAAAAACCATGACAATAAAAATGCAACTATATACAATATATAATATAGATTTAAAACATTTAATGAAAAATGGAATGATGGGAGGGGGATAAAACCAAAAACAAAATAAAATACAACATAATTTTCAAACTAAAATAAAATAAATGTTAGTAAGACCTGTCCATCCCAGAAAAAGAGTGGCTGCTGTATTCTGCCAAACAGCAAAATCAAGAAGCACACTCGCTAAGGGAGTGGGGAAGGAGTAAAATAATTAATGGAATGGGACAATCAAAGGCTGAACCAGCCAAGATAAAAGGAAGCCAAAACAAACTGGAGAGGTTGGGAATCTCAACTTGAATCATAACAAAAGAGAAGGCCGAGTACAGGCTAGTAACACATTCACTCACATTAACTAGGTATGCAAGAGAGCTATCTTAACTGGGGGTGTAACCAGCAGATCTAAAAGAGAAAATCAAGGCTAGCCCCATTCACACGAACCAGGCTCACCACATTTACCCACCTTTTGCTGAAGTCTGTCAAAGTCAAATGTTTCCAATCAGTTCTAATCTTTATTTTGAGTTGATGCTCAAAATATTGGATCAGATCCTGATGTGAAAGACGCTGACCTTGCAAGACTTCCTCCTTTCGTGTCGTCCAAATCACCATTTGAGTCGTTGCTAGCAGCGACAGAACCACCATACACTTCATCCCAGAAAACAGACAACATTGTCACAAACAAATGCTTGATCAATTAGCAGATGCTCTTGTGACGCCATATGAGTAGTCAATTCGCCCATAGAGGGTGAACCCACGAACAATGGTAGAAGGCATGCGGAGCCATTTCCTCCAAGCCAAGGTTGCAGCGTTCACAATCTGGCAAATCTGCCAGGCGCCATATGAAGGCCATGTCATTGAGAGGCAACCGATTCCGAGCCAATCGCCAGGTGAGTGAAAACTCAAAGTTGCTGAGATAATCGGTACCTGGTGCACAAGACCAGAATGAGCGAAACTCCTCCTCCAATAAGAGGAGCACATGTAATGAATCCTTCGAGGCACTCTCCACTAACCAACAATAGAAGACTTTCTTAGGCTGTGAAAGGTCTAAAGAACTCCTATGAACTTCCTGTTAACTCTTATTAATATAGGAGGGAGAGTCCATTATCTGAGGAATAACAACAATTCAACTAAAAAGATTGAAATTTTAATTCTGATAATTCGTAAAGTTTAAATCTTTTAAAATGATGTATTCGTAACACCTCATATTGTTAGTAAGTAAAAATTATATTTCTTAATCATAAATGGAAAAGCTTACTAATTCAGCAAGCCCCAAATATTTTCAAAATAATTTTGTGTGTCCTTGAGAACACAAAATTATTTTGAAAATATATGGCCCAGTGGATAAAAGTGTTGGTTAGATAAAGTGACTTGATGCAAAGTGTTGAGAGTTCAATACCTGGCTACAGCAGTGGTAAAAAAAATAACTTACAGTTGAGTTAAAGGGAGATAATTACATTATATCTGGAAGTGGCATTGCACATGAAATGAGAATGATATACCCCAGTGATTGAAATAAAGGATTCGATTTGAAATTCTTAGCACCTGAAGAAAGCCAGTGTATACAGCAGCCAAATTGTCGTAAACATGGCAATAAAGATGAGGACAACAGTCTGAACAATAATGTGTTTATAAACATTTCAATTTTTGTAAATATGGGCATCTAGAGTCTAGGTTTTAGACACATTATCATAAGCAAATAAGAGCAGTAACTATAGTAAATTTAAAATTTATTGCTTATTTTCTAACATTTCTTCAACAGGCGTCTTCCTAAGTAAGGCTATACAGCCAAAGTACTTGAAATTCAATAAAATGTTAGAGACTATTTTCCTAAATTTTAAAGATTAACTGGTTAGTTTAAAAAATATAAAAATGACGTTCACATATATATACCTGTTGCCGATTTTTTAGCCATTTCTCGCGATTTAAACAAAAAATTCAACAAATAAATCTGTTTTGAAGTGCAGCAAAGTGTTTTGCTTTATTATTACAAATATTTAAATTTAATCTGTTCGCTTGAAAATAAAACTAAAACAAGATGTTCCAGGAAAAAAGATGTTTCATTGTAAATTTTTTTTTTTAGGTATCGCTTTTCTATGGAAAAAATGGTTGTTTTTGAGTGCTTATTAGATGTGGTTGTTTTTTATGTGTCCTGATGACAGAATTTCTGTGCGTAGGCGATATGTTTGTATGATGATTGTTAAAAAATGGCGTGATTCACGTGTTTGCTATTATTCAATTAGTTATATTGATATCTTATTTAAATAATATTAAGTTTTATGATGATAGTTAAAAAAAATGGCCTGTTTGGCTAGTCAATCAATTCACTAATTAGTTACATTTTTATTTTGTTCAAAATTTAATTTCTCTAACAGTCCACATTTTTGAGACATGGTACACAATGAGATATTGCCTCTGTGGCAATAATATACCTAGATAGCAACTTGTTAATAAAATGCTGGCAGATAAAAACCTCAATGGCCGTGAGGAAACGTCATTCATTTACTTTTACTTTTAGTTTTTGTTAGTGTAAATTTGCAACGGACCAACAAATTTTTTTTTTTTTTTTTTTTTTTTTTTTTATAAGCGTTTCACCCCGAGCAAGGCATGTCACTGCCACTACTGTGCAGGGGGCTACGTAGAGTGGAGAAAGGCTGGTTAAATATAGGAAATAACAGAGGGTGGGTGATAGGTGGGTGAGGATACCGAGAATGAGGGTTGGGTAGATGAGAGTGTTGTGAGAATAGTTGGGAGTTAGTGTGATAGGAGGTGTCTATTGACCCTACATTTAAACACCTGGAGATTGTAACTGTCGGGAAAGCAGAGTTGTGGAAGGGAGTTCCACAGGCGGGAAGCGAGAAAAGAAGCTGTTGGAGTAGAATTTACGGTTACATCTTATTTGTTTAACTGTAAGAGGGTGGGACCTAGTTGCTAATCTAGTATCTCGTGTAAATTCGTGCTTGGGCGGCACCAGTGATCTAAGCTCATCGGAGCAGAAGCCATGAAAGTACTTGTAGAAGAGGCACAGGGAATCTGAGGATTTTAAACACAAGGAATCAAATCCTGACTAACACCGCATAATCTTTTATTTTCAGCTTACATTATTAGACGAAATATTCTTTCAATAAAAAAAACTGATGTCAAGTTTGTATGGTGTTTTTATATTAATTCTTTGTGTCATTCGTTTTAACTTTGTTCCTTCCTTTCATCATGTCAATAAAAGCATTGTTGTGTTGGTTGACAGGCAAATCCTAAAAAAATCATAAACAAAAAACAAGGAAGAAATGTTTTTAAAAAATCGTTTTTTTTTAAATCTGAAAGGTAAGTGGTGATTTTTTAAGAGTAGCTTAGATGTGGTACAAGGCTGAAAGTAATGGGTACGTGGGGGTTCGAGGTGCCCAATCCGAAAGGTAAGTGGAAATTGAAGCTAAAAAAGATGTGTTGATAGTTTCTCTACCGTCAGTGACAAAAAGAATTTGGGAACACCAACCAAAAAACCGAAGGAAACATTTCCCGTCGCCGGCAATATATTAGAAATCTGCGAGTTAAAACATCTCAAATCAGCCAAGAAGAGGCAAAACTAAACGGAGTGCGAGGGAGTTCACAGTATTTTGATTTCGTTTACTTCGTATCTCACGAAAATTCTCGCGTCACCATATTGTCTAAATATTTTGACACGGGGCGGCCATTTTGCTTTCTGGATTTTTTTTTTTAACATGTCAATATGTGTGAACTCTTTGTGTCGGTAAGTCGTTTTGCCCTTTTCAGTCTTCGCTTCCAATACAGAAATAATTTGGATAGGAAAAAGTAAATCCTCATTTAATGACTTATTCCGTCATTAATTTAATATACATTTTTATATTTTTGATAAAAATTACCTTTTTTTTTTGTTATGTAATCGTGTAAAAAATTGTAAATATTGAAATAACATTTGCATTCAAGAAAACTAGATTGTATTTTATTATTTAACTTTAAAGATTTTAATTTTCTTAGATAGAATTTTTGTAGAGTGAATAGAAACAAAAAAAATGCAAAACATTTTTTGGAACTCGCTCAAATTAAAAACGTTATTTATTCTTTTTAGATTAAAAGAGGAAACATTGCGGAGTAAAAAAAAAATAGTCGGATTTCACTAAATTGTTTTTTAGGTAAAAATATATCGTTTTTCGTTCTCATTTGTTGAGCTAACTAACGTCAAGTTTTCAGATTCTCTTTTCTGTTTTAAAAATAAAGAGTTTTTCGGATTTTAATTATTCACTTGACAAAAGAATTATTCATTATCAGTCGATTTAAAACTCATTACTTATTTTGCTAGACATAAAATCACAAATCTTGATTAAAGATAATTTTTTTGTTAATTTCGAAAGCCACCTGATTCGTTTCTGTTCAATTTTGAAAATTTTAACAAAGCAAAAAAACAAAAAACAAAAACGAAAAAAAAAAAAAACGGGAAGTCAAATAAAAAAAAAGAAAGAAATATATTTTTTTGTGCTTGAACATTGTTCTGAAAGAGGTGACATAAAAATTACAATTTAACTACACTATAAGTTTAGTTTTTAAAATATAGTAATTTTTTTTTAGGTACCTCTACTATTTATTTATTTATTTTTTTAATCCTTTCTGACACGTTCGAAATTTTGGTAAAAAGAATCATGTTTTGTTTTTCGTCAGTAGGAAACCAAATCTTTACCAGAGTTTTTACAATGAATGTACTGAATGTTATTGTTACGTAACTCAAGTTTTTTTAGGTGAAAAAAAGGCTTTTCACCTAAAAGCACATTAATTTCAGAAAAGCACATTAATTTAAAAATTCTTGCAAAAATCAGATAATTGTCGAATTATTATTTTTTAGAAAATCTTTGTTAAAAAAATTGAATTTATATTTGTTTATTTTAAATATGTTACCGCTCCCCTTTTCGACACACATTCATGAAATTGCAAGAAATTAAATTTTGTCGGAAAAATTTGTTTTATTAATTAAACGCAGGACTTCTTGCATAGATTGTAGGTTACTGCTTTCTGTATTATTGTCTCCTTGTTCTAAACTAAACTATTTTTCATATATACTTATATGTATTTATTGCAGGATAAACTTATTTTATAAATTATTCTCTGTCTCTGTTGATATCTTTCATTGCTTTTTTTCACAGACATTTCAGCTGTACAAAATATGATCAGGAATTTAAATGAAAGAAAAAGATTGTTCACTTTCCATCAATAACAAAGAAATAGGATACAATCTTCATGTAAAGGAGCTGAATGTTAATTTTTAAAAGCCACTGTTAAAATTAACATGCAAAATGTGATGTGCTTGTGAACCATGCAAGTTATCTTTTCTAACAAAACAGTGAACACAGTGCATAAAACCAAATAGAAATAATTTTATTCTAATGTTTGCAAATCCGTGTTAAGTCAGATGTAGCTTGCCATATGAAAATATTCATTCGAGAAAAGTCATAGTGCAGAATAAGTTGGTCTTTGTGTGAATATCTTTTAATGATACATACACAGAGAAATCATATTCTTTTGAACTTGTAGATCTTCATCATTTGACAAATCACCTTTTCTTATCCATATGCATACACTCACTGGAGAGAAACCATTTTCATGCGAAGTTTGTGGATTTGCATTTTCAATCAAGGCACATGTTGTGCGTCATATGCGAACACACACTGGAGAGAGACCATATTCTTGTGAAGTTTGTGGATTCGCATTTTCAGAGAAATCAAGTTTGAAGACTCATAACCTCATACATACCGGAGAAAAACCACACCTTTGTGAATTTTGCGGATCTGCATTTGTAGAAAAGTCAAGTTTAGTGCGCCATGTAAGAACACACACGAGTGAGAAACCTTATTCTTGTGATATGTGCACATCTGCATTTACACAGAAGTCAGCTTTAGTGCGTCATACACGAATACACACTGGTGAAAAACCATATTCGTGTGAAGTTTGTGGGTCTACATTTACACAAAAGACAGATTTGTTGTACCACATGCCAATACATACTGGAGTGAAACCATATTCTTGTGAAGTTTGTGGAACTGAATTTTTACAGAAGTCAGCATTGGCAAGGCACATGCCAACACACACTGGAGTGAAACCATTCTCATGTGAAATTTGTGGGCGTGCATTTTCGTGGAAGTCCAATTTAGTGTCACATATGCGAACACACACTGGAGAGAAACCCTACTCCTGTGACATCTGTAATGCATCATTTTCATATACTTCATCTTTGAAAAACATGTACAACTACATACTTAAGAGAATTAACAATTTTACCCAATATAAATTTAAAGACATGTTTAAAAGCACAAAGCCAAACATCAGATATACAGACTTCCAGAAAATTGAAGTTCTTTTCATGAAGGAAATGTCATAAAGATTGTTGCAAGTGTTAATGGGGAGATTTGAGATCAGCTCAGTATGGCTGATATAGTAGGACATTCTAGCTAAAATGTACAACTTTCTGCTCAGTATTTAGAGGTACATGATGTCTGGTGGAGCCCTGATATGAAATGATATCACTTTGATGATTTCTGCCATTAATCCATCCATCTGGTAACAATTGTTGTTTAAGATCAACATTTGATTTTATCATAGTAACACATAATACACAATGCTCTTAGAATTTCACCAAATATACTGTGTCACTTTCTTCAACATGCTGACCAAATTTTGGAATGATTAACAGTGGCTCATTTAAATTTCCACAGAAATTTTCCCATTAAACATTCTTGAAAAGAATCCATTTTTGTTACCTGTGATTGTTTTGTTTTTTTTTTCAAACATTCATCCATTTTGCTGCATTTAAGAATCATATGTGAAATGCTTTTTTAGGCTTGCTTTCTTTGCGCCCATCAGTACCTGTGGAACATTTTACTTCATGCTACAAAGAATATAGTGCATACTAAGTTCATGCAGTTTAGTGAAAACATATTTATACAACTGGAAAAATAACGATCAATGTATCAAACTTTTTGGATGTATTTTTTAATATATGAATGAAATAAAACATCTGTATTTTAAAAAATCAGGTAAATATTAAGTTAGAAAGTTTTTGCACAACTTTTTATATCTATTAAAAGTTGTATGGGAACTTTGTTTCCAACCCAATATGAATTTTGATTTATTTCATATGAAGAAAATATTTACATAGAAACATTCTCTTCCAAAGTCTTTCATAAAATGTTTTAAACCATTTGAGATGTTAGTGCAAAGTGAACACTAACTTTGCAGCCAGAATTTCAACTGTCCACTGATTCAATGTTCTATATTCTTGTAACGTTGGGTATCAAACTGCTTTCCTCTATTTGGTTTAATTAAGGTTTTGCAATTGTTATTTTTAGTCTGATGGAAACAGTTATCTCTTTTTGATAATATTTTCATCAGTGTTGTAACTTTTTTTTTTTTTTTACACATGTGTACATGTGTAGACTTATTGCAGTGAATAAATTATTACCTATCAGTTATCATTCTTGTTAGTAAATATTCACATTTTTTGTGTTATTATGCAAGGGTGAGCTGAAAACTTCATATGTTGGTTTTGAAGAAGTGAAGCTGTGAAATCTTGCATTAATTTCAACTCTTATTAACAACTGCATTATTTCTTTGCAGGTAAACTGATATCTGACTGTTCAAAGAAAACTTCAAAAGTAAATAGTAGTGGCTTCTCTTGATGTCAGTTTACCTGGAGAGAAACAATGCAGTCATTAAGAAGAGTTGAAATTGATGCATGCAAGATTTCACATCTTTAGCATCACTCCTTCATAGTCTACCCATGAACTTTTCAGCTCACCCTCATATAATAAAGGTGAAATAAACATTTTGCCAAGAAGTTTTCAGTTCTGTTTGGGGTCATGGTAATTTTTCAGAATTTCCTAGACAAAACACTGTCATCATTAATTCTTGTTTTCATCTCTATTTTCAATCATTTTATTGCAACAGACAGGTCTTCACAGTCTACAATTGTTCATCATGCCGTATAGATTAGGAATAAATTCAAAAGTAGAGAAATTAATCTGCAAAAACACTCAAAATGTTTTGATATGTTGACTTTATTCTGCACTGAAAAATTTGTTTCAAATATTGGCAAACATGGATCTTCATACCTGCAAAAAATGGAGTGTCATAAAGATGTTTTTTCTCATGATACTGCCTTTATTTTACCTATTTTTACTCCTCAACAATTTTTTATTTTAAAAATTGATGATTAGAATTGTAAAAAAAAACTTAAACATATGAAATTGAATTTGTACATTTTTTTTGTACTTGAAAATTTATAGCAAAAATAATAAACATTATTAGATTCTTTGCACTATTCTTCATTGGCAAAGCATCAAGTAATTGCTAATTGATTGAACTTAAAAAATAGTAAATGTGTTCATTTATTTATTTGATAAATGATAAATATTGCATTGAATTTTAACTTTTTAAATGTTGAAAATAAGAATATTCACAAAATTAAAATTAAAGAATATTCACAAAATTAAAATATCTGATCTTCACATGGTTGGGTCTTGGGCATGACGTTAAACTGCATCCGGCAGCAATGCCTCTGATTGGGAGGTTGTGAAGAGCATAGAACCACCTTCTAATTGCTGTTGTTCCCAGGTCCTCCCAGACCTGGAGTGGTAGCACCTGTTAGGGTCCCAGTTATGGCAAATAGTTACCTCCCCCACCCCAAACTAGGGTCAAAACACTATGAAAGTATAAAAATACGCTTTTTTTATGCTGTATTGTGTCCAAAACTAGGTGGAATAGGTTTGTGTATTGTTTATATTTCCAACAAGATGGAGCCCCTCCACATTATTCAAGAGCAGTCCATGAATATCTTGATAAAACATTTCCTGAGAAATTGATTGGCCAGCATGTTCACATGACATGACTCCAATGGATTTCTTATTTTCAGGAGTACTCAAGGACAAAGTTTATAGTCAAAAACCAATAAGTATTAGTGATTTGAAAAGTTACGTAAGAGATGCATTTAAAGAAATTAATATAAAAGAGATTTGGGTGAAAATGTTTGAAGCAGTAAATTGTGATGGACAACAGTTTACGCACTTTTGCATTATTGTACACAAAGTTTTATTGTCTATGTAATCTCAAAAAATGTTATCATTTACTGTCCAGCTACTTTTAGATCATTCTGAATAACTTCATGTATCAATCACAATATAGACTGATTTCATATCATTTCATCTATCACAATATAGACTGATTTCATATCATTTCATCTATCACAATATAGACTGATTTCATATCATTTCATCTATCACAATATAGACTGATTTCATATCATTTCATCTATCACAATATAGACGGATTTCATATCATTTCATCTATCACAATATAGACTGATTTCATATCATTTCATCTATCACAATATAGACGGATTTCATATCATTTCATCTATCAATCACAATATAGACTGATTTCATATCATTTCATCTATCAATCACAATATAGGCTGATTTCATATCATTTCATCTATCACAATATAGACTGATTTCATATCTTAATCATTGTCTCTGTTAACATAACTTTTATTGTCTTTTGTTCACAGATGTTATAACTCTGCAAAAATTGAGATAATCATGCTACAATTTTCATATAAAATCCATGCTTTGACATCTTCAAAACATAACAGTGAACAGTAACTGGCAAGAAATGTGTGTTTTGTCTGGTGTATAAAATCAATATTATAGATTAGTAAACATTAAAGCAAAATTATATTCTTGTGAATTTTGTAAATCTGTAGTGAAGTAAAAATTTATTGTGCCAAATGGAAGCACATTGTAGAAAAACCATATTATAGTTATTTTGTGGATCTGCATTTTCAGTCATGTTGCATTTAGGGCATCATATGAGAATATAAACTACAGAGAAAACCTGTTCTTGTGAGGTTTGTAGATCAGTATTTTCAGACAAGGACAAGTCACATTTGCTGGCCCATATGTAAATACATTGCAGGATAACCCTATTCATTTGAAGTTTGTGGGTTGGTGTTTTCAGACAAGCTCTATTTGGTATGACGTATGTGAACACGAGTGTGAAAGCATATTCTTGTGAACTTTGTCGATCAGCATTTTTTATGGAAGTTATACTTGGTGTGTCATGTGAACACACAGGAGAGAAACCTTATCTTTGTGAACATTTGTGAATCTGCATTTTCAATCAAGGTGCATTTGGTGTGCTATAAGTGATTGCACACTGGAGAGAAGGCATATTCTAGTTAATTCTGTGGATCAGCATTTTCACAGAACTTCTTTAGTTCACCATAGTTTTATGATTGCTGTATTTTATTTGTTTAAACTGCAGGTAAAGAATTACTAGAATTAAAGAAGTGAATATCCCCAAAAATTACAAATATTTATTAACTATTTGTATATAATCTTCACTATTTACACAGTGTGAACTTTGTAAGTGTTATTGGGAAACACACCTATTCCTCAGATATTGACTCTCCCTCCTATCTTAATAAGAGTTAACAGGAAGTTAACAGGAATAGTTCTTAGGAGTTCTTGGGAAGTTCATGGGAGTTCTATTGGAGTTCAGTAGAACTACTAGGCAGTTGATATTAGTCGGCAGTTAGTCGAATACTAAGGAGTCAGCTTCAGTGGAAGATTACCAAGTTTCTAACATTTTGGGTGTGTTAAGTTGATTAGCAACTGACATAGCACGATTATAACCTCCAGTGCGAAAACACTTCACAACAGTTGGCACTTAAGCAGTATCCAGTTTCTACTGCAATTTTAATAAATTTTTCTGTTTGTCTAATGATTTTCTGGTCCTCCTGTGTATTCAATTAAAGGTTTTTAGATGTATTTAAAAAAAAAATAAAGTTAGAATACCTATTTATAAATATGAAAATTTGTACATTGTTTATCGTATGTGTTTGTGTGGATAGAAGCATTTGTATACATGCCAAAGTTCACAATATTCTTTCAAAGACTGTCGGCTGCTGTATTGTGTCCCTCTGCAGGATTAATTTGATTTTGATGTACAGGTTGGTTCAAAACCAGGTGGAATAGTTTTGTGTATCATTAATTGAATTCATTGAAATATGCATAGAGACTATAAAGGCAAAAAGCCTATTAAGTGAGAAAATATAATGTATGTTAATTGCATACAAGTAAGTTAAAATGTTCTGCATACAAATTCATATGGGATTAATATATGGAAATTTTGGGATGCATCATTTTTATACATGAATGAAATAAAAAAATAATAGTTTCAAGAATGTATAACTGAATGACAAAGTGGAAAAGTCTGTATAACATATTCTAGAAGGAAATAATGTTTTTGTTGATGGTATGTATATGAATGGGATTAGGTAATATAAAAATGCAAATATTAGTTATAATTGTCTCGTGATAGGAATTACAGAACTTTTCTTGGCAAATTTTCTGTTATCACAATTTAGAAATTTAAAAGCTTTGAGTTGGTAAATACTTAAAACATGCAGAAATGAATACACTTCCCCCAGAACAGCAACTAGTAGGCAGGTCAACAATTTCAGCAGGAAACATTTATCTCGAGTATATAAAGTTGACTGCTGAAACTTTTCTTCAACTTCTTGTTATGTCGCCAAGTATAAATGAATAACTCAACAACAGAATCAGAATATAAGTTGTATTCCACGGAAAGACGGTTAGTAAGTACAGAAGTGATTAGTAATATTTATAATAGAAAAGATACAATAGTCCAGTCCGTCGTAAGACGTGTGTATACGTGATTACTTCTGGTACGCCACCAGAAGTGTGACTAACTCTCAAGTGACTCTCTATGACTCTGTAAGTCTCTGTACGACTCCGTACGACTCTCTCTGTAGAGAATCCACCATTGCTATATATAGCAATGGGAACAGTCCATTATGTAGTCAAATAGGGGTGGCGCCCTAACACTTCTGTATTTGATTCTTACTCAGCATAGGATTTCTTGGGATGAGGGGAAAAATCTTTTTCAATTGACCAAATTTTTATATTCAGGTAGCATTTTGTAATGGATGGTATGCAGAAATAAGGACTGGCTGCTGGCTGATTAAAAGAATTTGATCAACTGAAAAATTTTCCCTCGGCCCAAGAATCATTCACATGTAGGCAGAGTGTCAAGTAAGTTTTTGACATCACCAGTCCTTGTTTCTATCTACTCAACCACACCTTGCAAAATGTTGCCACAAAAGAAGAATTTATTCAGTTAAAATAACTTTCCCTTAGCCCAAGAATCACCCACAGTTGGCAGGTCTGTGTATTCATGTGTAATGAGTTTCTTTCAAGCATTGGGTTAAATGTCATTTTTCATGTACACAGAGCAACGGGGAATGAAATTCAGTGGTATTGTTTTTCTATCATGAACTGAATTTTGATCTTGCATATAACTAAAATAGGACTGAGAACAGTATTAAAAAATAAGAAGACAACCTTATTGAATTTTGAGCAAAGTCACCTGATAGACCTCAGGTATTATTTATGTGGGGGTAAGTGTTGTCAATCCTGCTTCACCTATTCTTGGACATTCAGACACGCACAAATCTAGGTTTTAAGAGAATTTATTTTATAATTAAAGGCTTTAATTTTCAATAAAATTTTAGAAGAAAATGTCACCACTAGAGTACTTATGGTATTCTAGGAAGAATAGAGGAATTCTGATAAAGAACTGAAAAGTAATTCTAGAGAGGATAGTTGATGTAAGCAAGAGAAAAGAACGAAGAGAATTAGAGGACCTGCCAGGATTTGTTATCAGCAGACATTACATTAACAACAAACATGATGCAGATGACACTGTCTTGGTGGCAGATTCAGATGAAAAACTGAAAAGTAATTCTAGAGAGGATAGTTGATGTAAGCAAGAGAAAAGGACTAAGAGAATTAGAGGACCTGCCAGGATTTGTTATCAGCAGACATTACATTAACAACAAACATGATTCAGATGACACTCTTGGTGGCAGATTCAGATGAAAAACTGAAAAGTAATTCTAGAGAGGATAGTTGATGTAAGCAAGAGAAAAGGACTAAGAGAATTAGAGGACCTGCCAGGATTTGTTATCAGCAGACATTACATTAACAACAAACATGATGCAGATGACACTGTCTTGATGGCAGATTCAGATGAAAAACTGAAAAGTAATTCTAGAGAGGATAGTTGATGTCAGCAAGAGAAAAGGACTAAGAGAATTAGAGGACCTGCCAGGATTTGTTATCAGCAGACATTACATTAACAACAAACATGATGCAGATGACACTGTCTTGGTGGCAGATTCAGATGAAAAACTGAAAAGTAATTCTAGAGAGGATAGTTGATGTAAGCAAGAGAAAAGGACTAAGAGAATTAGAGGACCTGCCAGGATTTGTTATCAGCAGACATTACATTAACAACAAACATGATGCAGATGACACTGTCTTGGTGGCAGATTCAGATGAAAAACTGAAAAGTAATTCTAGAGAGGATAGTTGATGTAAGCAAGAGAAAAGGACTAAGAGAATTAGAGGACCTGCCAGGATTTGTTAGCAGCTGACATTACATTAACAACAAACATGATGCAGATGACACTGTCTTGGTGGCAGATTCAGATGAAAAACTGAAAAGTAATTCTAGAGAGGATAGTTGATGTAAGCAAGAGAAAAGGACTAAGAGAATTAGAGGACCTGCCAGGATTTGTTAGCAGCTGACATTACATTAACAACAAACATGATGCAGATGACACTGTCTTGGTGGCAGATTCAGATGAAAAACTGAAAAGTAATTCTAGAGAGGATAGTTGATGTAAGCAATAGAAAAGGACTAAGAGAATTAGAGGACCTGCCAGGATTTGTTATCAGCAGACATTACATTAACAACAAACATGATGCAGATGACACTGTCTTGGTGGCAGATTCAGATGAAAAACTGAAAAGTAATTCTAGAGAGGATAGTTGATGTAAGCAAGAGAAAAGGACTAAGAGAATTAGAGGACCTGCCAGGATTTGTTATCAGCAGACATTACATTAACAACAAACATGATGCAGATGACACTGTCTTGGTGGCAGATTCAGATGAAAAACTGAAAAGTAATTCTAGAGAGGATAGTTGATGTAAGCAAGAGAAAAGGACTAAGAGAATTAGAGGACCTGCCAGGATTTGTTATCAGCAGACATTACATTAACAACAAACATGATTCAGATGACACTCTTGGTGGCAGATTCAGATGAAAAACTGAAAAGTAATTCTAGAGAGGATAGTTGATGTAAGCAAGAGAAAAGGACTAAGAGAATTAGAGGACCTGCCAGGATTTGTTATCAGCAGACATTACATTAACAACAAACATGATGCAGATGACACTGTCTTGATGGCAGATTCAGATGAAAAACTGAAAAGTAATTCTAGAGAGGATAGTTGATGTCAGCAAGAGAAAAGGACTAAGAGAATTAGAGGACCTGCCAGGATTTGTTATCAGCAGACATTACATTAACAACAAACATGATGCAGATGACACTGTCTTGATGGCAGATTCAGATGAAAAACTGAAAAGTAATTCTAGAGAGGATAGTTGATGTAAGCAAGAGAAAAGGACTAAGAGAATTAGAGGACCTGCCAGGATTTGTTATCAGCAGACATTACATTAACAACAAACATGATGCAGATGACACTGTCTTGGTGGCAGATTCAGATGAAAAACTGAAAAGTAATTCTAGAGAGGATAGTTGATGTAAGCAAGAGAAAAGGACTAAGAGAATTAGAGGACCTGCCAGGATTTGTTATCAGCTGACATTACATTAACAACAAACATGATGCAGATGACACTGTCTTGGTGGCAGATTCAGATGAAAAACTGAAAAGTAATTCTAGAGAGGATAGTTGATGTAAGCAATAGAAAAGGACTAAGAGAATTAGAGGACCTGCCAGGATTTGTTATCAGCAGACATTACATTAACAACAAACATGATGCAGATGACACTGTCTTGGTGGCAGATTCAGATGAAAAACTGAAAAGTAATTCTAGAGAGGATAGTTCATGTAAGCAAGAGAAAAGGACTAAGAGAATTAGAGGACCTGCCAGGATTTGTTATCAGCAGACATTACATTAACAACAAACATGATGCAGATGACACTGTCTTGATGGCAGATTCAGATGAAAAACTGAAAAGTAATTCTAGAGAGGATAGTTGATGTAAGCAAGAGAAAAGGACTAAGAGAATTAGAGGACCTGCCAGGATTTGTTATCAGCTGACATTACATGAACAACAAACATGATGCAGATGACACTGTCTTGGTGGCAGATTCAGATGAAAAACTGAAAAGTAATTCTAGAGAGGATAGTTGATGTAAGCAAGAGAAAAGGACTAAGAGAATTAGAGGACCTGCCAGGATTTGTTATCAGCAGACATTACATTGACAACAAACATGATGCAGATGACACTGTCTTGATGGCAGATTCAGATGAAAAACTGAAAAGTAATTCTAGAGAGGATAGTTGATGTAAGCAAGAGAAAAGGACTAAGAGAATTAGAGGACCTGCCAGGATTTGTTATCAGCAGACATTACATTAACAACAAACATGATGCAGATGACACTGTCTTGATGGCAGATTCAGATGAAAAACTGAAAAGTAATTCTAGAGAGGATAGTTGATGTAAGCAAGAGAAAAGGACTAAGAGAATTAGAGGACCTGCCAGGATTTGTTATCAGCTGACATTACATGAACAACAAACATGATGCAGATGACACTGTCTTGGTGGCAGATTCAGATGAAAAACTGAAAAGTAATTCTAGAGAGGATAGTTGATGTAAGCAAGAGAAAGGACTAAGAGAATTAGAGGACCTGCCAGGATTTGTTAGCAGCTGACATTACATTAACAACAAACATGATGCAGATGACACTGTCTTGGTGGCAGATTCAGATGAAAAACTGAAAAGTAATTCTAGAGAGGATAGTTGATGTAAGCAAGAGAAAAGGACTAAGAGAATTAGAGGACCTGCCAGGATTTGTTATCAGCAGACATTACATTAACAACAAACAGGATACAGATGACACTGTCTTGGTGGTATATTCTAGATGGAGTTGATGAACACAAATGAAAGAACTAAATGTCAAATGTAAGAAGAAATTACAAGGAAACTTGTTTACAATCAGTAAAAGACAGCTGAAAGTTTTGAAAGACATCATGTGGGAAGGATGGTTGGCAAATTTAAAACTTAGCTTAAGAACAGTAGTAAAAAATTGAGTATCTGATTTAAAAATATGATAAAAGACCAAAATATGATAAAAGACCAAAATCAGATAAAAGACCAAAATATGATAAAAGACCAAAATCAGATAAAAGACCAAAATATGATAAAAGACCAAAATCAGATAAAAGACCAAAATCAGATAAAAGACCAAAATATGATAAAAGACCAAAATCAGATAAAAGACCAAAATATGATAAAAGACCAAAATATGATAAAAGACCAAAATCAGATAAAAAACCAAAATATGATAAAAGACCAAAATATTTGATAAAAGACCAAATACAACAAATATAAAGAGAAGGTTTAAAAGAAAAATACTGCCAAGAGCCAGAGACAAGAATCGGCCACGTCTGGAAGAGAAATGATGCACTATTTACATTATTCAGACTATTGTCCTCATCGTTGTTGCCATTTGTATGACGTTTTGGCCAAAACATTGGACAAATGGCAACAAAGATGCCGAAAATAATCCAAATATTGTAAATACGGCATTGCGTAAATTATTGTGCTGGGGCACCTTACAAAAATTACAGAAATAAAAAGTAAATGATTGATAAAATTAAACAGTTATTTTATTGGCACTTCAACAAAACTGGGATATTTTATTGTTGTAACCCTAAAAGGTTACTGCATGAAGGTTGGGAGTAGTAGAAGACTCGCAGGCTGCATGAAGTAGGTTCACTCTGTATTTATCTGCCTCTCCACATAGGCAGAATGCAACACAAGGCTGTGAAGTGTTTGACTTTTACAGAATAAGTGGAAACCTGACAAATAAAAAATGAGTAGTAGAAATGTCATTATTTTTATTTGAAAATTACAGGTTCTTTTTAAATTCTAAACATTATGTAGTTTGCATGAATCTGTAGAAGAAATGTCCTCTGCGTTTTAGGCTTGCTTTCTTTCCATTTGTTGATACTTGTCAGCTAGAAACAATTTGGTACAGTTTCCATCTAAAACAACTTCACATGATCTGAAATTGTATTCTTAGGTGACTGTCTTATATAGTAAGTTCCATCAAAGTTATGCGTACACTTTTTAGTCGGGTTTTCTTTGCATAAACTGAATAACCCACAATTATGAGAAGCAAGAGTAAAGCAATATGATTGGCTGTTGTCTAGAAGCTAGACCTCATCTTCGCTGTCATCACACTAGATGTGTACATCATATCGCTCATATAAATTATTCCTACACAATAACACTGTATACAGTTACATAAAGCCTTGACATGGCCTCCAGTTTTCACACCTGGTAGATTGTAGGGATTAAATAAAAATATGAAATAAAATAAAAAAACACTAAATAAAATGAAAATACAAAATAAAATAAAAATACAAAATGAAATAAAAGTATGAAATAAAATAAACATAAAAATCTCCCAGAAGTCCTCTGACAGGAAAGACAATTGACACATGCGCAAAAAGAGTGGCCTCCTTGTGCAAGAAATAAACTCCATCTCTTTCTCTGTTGGACTTTGGATGGTAAAGACATGCCAAACTGTTCGGGAAGGAATTTCCCCAACAAGAGGTTGTTGGAACCAAAAAATAAAATCAGCGTCCAAACTGTCCCTCTAGTGTCTCTGTATCTTTCCTTTTCTCTTTGCCTATTTATTTCAGCGGCAAAAGCTACTTAACAAGTTTTGGAAATTTAAGTGAAAGAATCAGCCCAGCAGTAATAGCCATAACATTCCATAAGATCAGGGTATAACTCTTGCTACTTTTTGTTTCTTGGTTTTTTCTTCATCTGAATATCTTAGTCACTTATATTTCAATTTCTGATTTCTTCAGTGGTGCTCTCATTTCACTTAGTGACTGTCTTTCTACCCTACACATTCATTTTACCCTTAGAAGCCTTGGTCTTCATATAACTTTGCCTTTCTTCCTTCTGATGTTCTTTACTAAAGGCTAAGTTATAGTAAAACTCTCACTCAGACTGAAGGCCTATCTCAAATTCCACTTCAAGTAAAGATTTTAGCTTTTGATCTCTGACTGACTAGGTACAAGATTTTCATGCACTGGGTTGCCATTTCTTTCTGCAGTAGACTAGTTACAACAAAAATATATAGAACCCAATCTGTCCATAGCTAGAGAGAGAAAAGATGGAGTAATACCTTTCCCAAGGGTAGTTGGGCGAAAGTGAATGCAATGAATTCAGCTGGAATTCAAACTCAACTCTGAGCTGATATCCACTGCACCACAATGCATCTCTGGGCAACAGTTGCTCTATGACTTTAGCTCTTAGTACAGAAAGTTATATTTTTTGTCTTCACGCTTTCACTGTTAATAATCAAGATATTCTTCTTTCCCTGCTTTAATGTATCAGTGATTGTTTGTTTAACCTCCTTAGAATGTGATTTTCCTCTAAAATGATCACTGATTTTGCATGCATAACACTTAATTTGTTCATATTCTTCTGTCTGTTCATTGAAATCCTTTGATACAATCAGTTTAGTTTTTATCATCCTTTCTTGCAAAACAGTTGCATTGTATATGGCCTGCTTTACTACATTTTCAAGTGATCCAACTGCAATTTCCTTCATAGTGACTTCACCCTCCAAATGCCCAACAACTCAAGATCCTCTTCTAAGCTTGCTTCCTTACTTCACCCACCTCTCATACACTCCTTCAGGAATCGCTCCGATGAACTTAGATCACTGGTGCCCCCTAAATACGAATTTGCACGAGATACTAGATTAGCAACTAGATCCCACCCTTTTACAGTGAAACCGATAAAATGCAACCGCAACTTCTACTCTAACAGTTTCTTTCATCGCACTTCCTGACTGTGGAATTCCCTTCCACATGATTGCTTCCCCTACGGCTGCAATCTCCAGGAGTTTAAATGTAAGGTCAATAGACACCGCCTAACACACTAACCTGCTCCCATTCTACCAAACACTCTTCCCATCTGCCCAACCCTCATCCTCGGTATCCTTACTCATCTGTCATTCCCTATGTCTAACCACTCCTTCTCTTTACCTTCCCCTATGTAGCCCCATGTGCAATAGTGACAGTGGAATGCCTTGCTTAGGGTGAGATGATTAAAAAAAAAAATCAAAGTTCATTAATTTAGAACAATTTTATTCTTATTTTTCAGGTGGGCATGAATCAGATGAGTTAGAAGCTTTTCTAGATGTAGAAGTTTCCTTTTCTTTGGTTAATGGGTTGGCTTCTTCCTATCCAATAGTGCAGGGGTCGGCAACCTATGGCATGCATGCCACACATGGAATGCCAAGCAATTTCCAATGGCATGATTTGTTGAACTAAGAAAGTCTTTGGAAGATGAAAATTTTAAAAAGTCTGCTGCTGTTCTCAGTTGTTGGACATTTTTTTCTCCTGAAATTTTTCATCTGTTTGAAGAAAATTGCTTTTGCTCTTATTTAACTTTTGATTCAACTTATTTCTGTGAGCAAATTTTCTCTCACATGAAAGCAGTGTTAAATCCACAACAACATAGTCTAACATTTGAACATTTAAAAAACTGTGTAAAACTCAAATTAACACAGTATATTACCTATATTGAGAAAATGGCTAAGATCATGCAAGGGAAAAGTTCCCATTAATAAGAAAAAATATAAAAACAGTTTTTTCTATTAATGCTATTTATGTTGTTTACACATTATTGTATATATTATTATATAAAATATATTGTAGAACAGGTATACTGATCTTGATTTAAAAAAAAATATGTATGCGATTGGCACATGGAATGATTTTAAAACCCTAAGTTGGCATATAGCAAAAGTTTGCCAACCCCTGGTATAGTGTATGTATATGGGCATTGCTGGTGCAAGGGTCTCATACCCCAATAGATCTATGATACAGGGTTCCTCACTGTAAACATCTCAATTTTCATGAGGTAGTATTCATATATTCCATTTACTTGCTTCTCTGCTAGCTACAATCTCGAAAAATGTAAATGCAATATCAATTGTTATCTTCTATATTCTTGAATCCAATTCATCTTTTATGCTTTCTTCAATACCCCTTGTACCCCATCTTTTCTTTCCCTGTAACCCCTTCCATACTAGTCGTGTTCCTGCCTTGATTGTGATGACATGATTTAAAAAAAAAACAAAATACAAATTATAACCTAATTATGTATAATAATAATTTAGATGCAATGTAGGTAAAAACTGAAAATAAATACTATATATACAAACTAGCAGTATAGCCTGGTGTTGCTCATGTGTAATGAAAGCTTTAAAACTAATCCATGGTCCTGGAACTCAGACTCTTTGGACGTTGGCACAAAAGAGTAAAAAGCACTAGTTGTTTCCAGTTAAAATGAAACCGTAGACTGGAAGAAAAATGAATGGATGTAAGTCAAATTTTGATTTCCTGGTATCGATATCAAATAAGTTGTTTTCGTCGTAAACTGAATTTTGAAGGCTAAATAAGTCCTCTGAGTAAATGGTATCATGGCTGAGACTAAGAACTACAATTATACCTACTTAAAGCCAAACTCGTAGCAAAAACTAAATTAAAGGGCTGAAAAAATACAGACATACAGGCAGATAAACAGACACACACACAAACATAACATCTTGCCTTATATATATATTATATATTATCAATTTTCTGCACTATTGTAAGAACTGCAACCTTGAAACTTCTGAATATCTTTTCTTATGTCTTTGTCTATGAGTGTATCAAATTTGATTAAAATTGAACCACTTCTTCTATAACCCGATTTTTTTCGATTATCAATTTTTGATATTTATCAGGGGTACCTTGACACAAAACCTAGCTAAGGACACTCGCAGATGCTTATAGTACAACTGTGTAAAATTTTAAGAAAATCGGTTGAGCCATTTCAGAGTCTATAGGTAATGGACACACACACACACACACACACACACACACACACACACACACACACACACAAAGTTCCATTTGTAAATAAGTTTAGATTAGATTAGAGACATGTCATAATAGATCATTCCATCTTAAATAAATCAATGTTGCACAATAATTTTTAATGTCAATTTGGGATTTTTCTTATTGAAAATTTGAGTAATTTTAACACATTCAACATTATGGATAAGATATAGTGAATTTGATATAGTGTTTCTTCAAGGGTTCATGCAAATTCATTTTTAATGAAAATTATTGACAACCTGGATAACATTTCATCTCTCATTATAGATCACAGTTAATTCCTTTTGGCACACACAACAGTCATTAGTGTAATAAGCAATAAACCTAATGTAATAGATAAGATTCGGAAATTTTCTACTGATGCTGTCATCTGCTCTTATTTTTTAAATTTCTGTAATCCATTTTTATATCGTTTCTTATCTTTAAGTTCCTATGGAAAATTTAATAGTCATTTAAATTTGTTCTAAAGCTTAATCTAAATCTAAACTTATTTATAAGTGGAACTTTGTGTGTGTGTGTGTGTGTGTGTGTGTGTGTCCGTTACCTATAGACTCTGAAATGGCTGAACCGATTTTCTTGAAAATTTACACAGTTGTACTATAAGCGTCTGTGAGTGTTCTTAGCTAGGTTTTGTGTCAAGGTACCCCCCGATAAATATTGAAAATCAATAATCGAAAAAATCGGGTTATAGAAGGAGTGGTCCGATTTTAATCAAGTTTGATACACTCATAGACAAAGACATAAGAAAAGATATTCAGAAGTTTCAAGGTTGCAGTTCTTACAATAGTGCAGAAAAGCGATAATATATATATATAAAAGGCAAGATGTTTGTGTGTGTGTCTGTTTATCTGCCTGTATGTCTGTATTTTTTTTCAGCCTTTTTATTTTAGTTTTTGCTTCGAGTTTGGCTTTAAGTTGGTATAATTGTAGTTCTTAGTCTCAGCCATGATACCATTTACTCAGAGGACTTATTTCGCCTTCAAAATTCAGTTTACGATGAAAAAAACTTGTTTGATATCGATACCAGGAAATCAAAATTTGACTTACATCCATTCATTTTTTTTCAGTCTACAGTTTTGTTTTAACTGGAAACAACTAGTGCTTTTTAGTCTTTCGTGCCATCGTCCAAAGAGTCTGAGCTTCAGGACCATGGATTATCATTAGTTTGAAAGCTTTCATTACACCAGAGCAACACCAGGTTATACTGCTAGTATTTTTATATGCAGATTATTTATTCAAATTTGAACTCTATGTCAAAAAATAAATGGGGACAAGCACCCTAAAATAGGTAAATTAAAAAATACCTTTACATTTATGCTGGACTGATGTCAAAATTTTTAAAACAAAGAAGAGTTTTCTTTCAGTTTGTCAGTGAAATCTGAGAGAAGTTTTCTCTAAGACTATGAAATAAGACTATGAAATATAAGACTATGAAATATAAGACTATGAAATAAGACTATGAAATATAAGACTATGAAATATAAGACTATGAAATAAGACTATGAAATATAAGACTATGAAATAAGACTATGAAATAAGACTATGAAATATAAGACTATGAAATATAAGACTATGAAATAAGACTATGAAATATAAGACTATGAAATAAGACTATGAAATATAAGACTATGAAATAAGACTATGAAATATAAGACTATGAAATATAAGACTATGAAATAAGACTATGAAATATAAGACTATGAAATAAGACTATGAAATATAAGACTATGAAATAAGACTATGAAATATAAGACTATGAAATAAGACTATGAAATATAAGACTATGAAATATAAGACTATGAAATATAAGACTATGAAATAAGACTATGAAATATAAGACTATGAAATATAAGACTATGAAATAAGACTATGAAATATAAGACTATGAAATAAGACTATGAAATATAAGACTATGAAATATAAGACTATGAAATAAGACTATGAAATATAAGACTATGAAATAAGACTATGAAATATAAGACTATGAAATATAAGACTATGAAATAAGACTATGAAATATAAGACTATGAAATAAGACTATGAAATATAAGACTATGAAATATAAGACTATGAAATAAGACTATGAAATATAAGACTATGAAATAAGACTATGAAATATAAGACTATGAAATATAAGACTATGAAATAAGACTATGAAATATAAGACTATGAAATAAGACTATGAAATATAAGACTATGAAATAAGACTATGAAATATTAGACTATGAAATATAAGACCATGAAATATAAGACTATGAAATATAAGACTATGAAATATAAGACTATGAAATAAGACTATGAAATATAAGACTATGAAATATAAGACCATGAAATATAAGACTATGAAATAAGACTATGAAATATAAGACTATGAAATATAAGACTATGAAATAAAAGTGTGACAATTCCAGTCTCCAAGAATCTTTTCTTATTCTTTGATTTTATGGCATTCTTATCACTCAACTCACCTTTTTTATTATTATCCTTTCAGCTCATTCTTTTTCTTACTTCCATGTGAAATAAAAGAAAACAAAAAGACATGAAAAATCAAAATCATAGGATTGGTACCCAGTGGTGATTCTACGGGGGAGGTGGGGTGGAAGGGGCCAAGGCCCTCTCAGAATTTGGGCTGGCCTCTTGGTGTTGTATATCGACAAACAGACAAACAAACACGGGTATATATATAAAAATATATGAGTTATATTTTTATTAATGACGATGAACCGTGTAGCCTAGGGAACAGAGAGTGTTGAGAGAGCGCGCTTCTAAGGGTTGACGGGTTGACGGGAGTGTCTCTCTTCACCGGCCGATCTCTGTCTGGTCTCGTCTGTCTCTCTGTCTCTCTGTCTCGTGAAATCCGTGCGCCGAGGTCTTTTTATAATCTCCAAACCGGGACTTCCGGATTTTGCCTCGCCCACGCACGCCCACATAATTCTCAGAGACACCTGTTCTGTTTGCCTCTTGTAGCCATTTCTGCTACTGCCGGAAATAAGGTCAAACAAACATCCGTTCCTTTCAACGACCGGAAACGCCCCCGCTTGCATCAGCTTCCTCGGGTGGGCCCAGATTGTTATATTACATTCCTCGCCCACCCATTTTCCAAAATGTTCACCTAAGAACATTTTAAGCGCAACACCCTCACTCTCCTCCCCACGCCACACAATCCCGACAATTGTATAAAAAATGTGCACGCCAAAACAACAAAACATGTGCATGCCGAAACAAAAAAAACAACAAAAAAAAAAATATATAGGGGAGCCTACATCGGCAACCCAACAATGTTCGTGTCCATCTTGAAAATTGTTCTACCAGCTCGATGTTTCATTGTTCCTTTTTTTTTTTCCTTTTTTTTTCCTCCCCCCCACTTTTTTAATATCCATTTTCACAGAATTGGGCAAAGTTCTTAAAAATGTTCATTTTCTTTTCTCGACTCTGTCCATAGCGTAGACTCCTCGATGCATAACCACATGATTATAGGCGGTAACCGCGCCCCAGTTTTCTAAACTAACATCGAGTAAATGACCTTTGACCAACACCATGCGTGCCTCTGCTCGAGTTTATTGTTACACATGTAACCTCATTTAATTTAATTTAATTTCAAACATACTATGTTTGAACACAGAAAAAATGGCCATTATCTGCCGTACATATCATTCATAGTCTGACCGAGAAATGTTCAATAGAAAATGAAGAAAATTACCCTGATTCCAACGTTAATCCGCATGCAATTTACTTGTGGAGGATTAGAGGTTTCATCTATATTAATTTAGTTTTAAAAAAATGGACCTGTGACTCGTAGTTCCTTAGTTTGTACAATGTTTTCTATTCCTTGAACTACTTCCTCTGGATTCGAATCCAAGCATATCTGACCTGCCGACATCCCTCTGCCCAACGCAGAGACACCCGAGTGCCGAACACCCGTTGACCCCGGAGTACTATTCACAACGGATAACTCAATTTCCTTTCCCGAAGCACTGTTGCTTCTTTTACACTTAAAAATCCGCTTCCTAGCTATTATTCCAAGGATTATTATTACGCCGACCACGCCAGCAATGACCCCTATCGTCAACCTCCTCGGGAGTTCCTCACATCCTTCACTAAATCTCTCCATATTTATCTGTTC
Source organism: Ascarosepion bandense (assembly GCA_037127315.1). NCBI lineage: Eukaryota > Metazoa > Mollusca > Cephalopoda > Sepiida > Sepiidae > Ascarosepion > Ascarosepion bandense. The sequence goes on from JBBBDQ010000880.1 coordinate 1,214,305, forward strand.
CAAGGTATTTACTAGTTTGCGGATAGGAATCTTCTCCATATTGCGCAATTCTACCGGCATGGTGTCCACTGAAAAATTGGGAAATTTCTGCGTAATTGGGGACCAACCCACTGAACCAGAGACGTATAATTTACTTTATGCTTATTAATAATTTTCCACGTTTGTATCTTTCTTTTTGTTCCGATCAACTGTGGAATCTGCAGGTCTATCCGTGTCAATATAAAGTTTTCAGAAATTAATATATCTTCAAAAGATATTTCCCAAGTCACATAAATGAAAATTCACAGAGGATGTTGAATTGATGGGAACCTGCCAAAAGCATAATTCACAACCATAGAAATGTAAATCATTTTGTAGTGTACAGTCATTGAAAAGAAATCCAAAAAAAAAAAAACTAACACTGCACAACCCAACGAAAACATTGTTATCAACAAGTTAATCCAATTATCCACTTTAAAGAGTAGAAGAAACTTCCTTTACATGATTTTACATTTCACTTACTCAATAAAAGTGAGATTAATTAAGCAACATACCAGTAAACTCACTTCACATATATGGTAAAATATTAACAACAAAAATAAATCATTAACTCAGATGTTTTGTACTTACAGATAGGTAAATATCTCAACTCCAATCCTCCCGCCAACCCCAACCTATGCGCTACTCTCTACATGCAGTCTTACACCCCCTCCGTTCTACCCTTAATGTGTTCGACACATTTCTCAATTCTAGGGTCAGATCGGCAAAAGTATGCATTTTTTTTTTCTAACTAGACTTATAAACACGAGCAGAAAACACACACACTATCAAACCAAAGAGTCACCTACCTTGGCTGCTGTTTATAGTCACGCTGCTGCTATATATTTTCGTCTTCTTTTTTTCTTTCTATCTGGTAGTTTTAAGTCCGTTGAATTTTCAATCGTCGCCGTGGTAACCAGCTCGCATCAATCTGTTTTGTTGTCCCAAAACAGCAAGTCACTTAGGCACCAAAAAGACGTGTGTTATAACTGAGCCGGTTAGAATAGCGACAAACAGGAAACACATATATATATATAAAAATATAAAGTTATATTTTTATTAATGACGATGAACCGTGTAGCCTAGGGAACAGAGGGTGTTGAGAGAGCGCGCTTCTAAGGGTTGACGGGTTGACGGGAGTGTCTCTCTTCACCGGCCGATCTCTGTCTGGTCTCGTCTGTCTCTCTGTCTCGTGAAATCCGTGCGCCGAGGTCTTTTTATAATCTCCAAACCGGGACTTCCGGATTTTGCCTCGCCCACGCACGCCCACATAATTCTCAGAGACACCTGTTCTGTTTGCCTCTTGTAGCCATTTCCGCTACTGCCGGAAATAAGGTCAAACAAATATCCGTTCCTTTCAACGACCGGAAACGCCCCCGCTTGCATCAGCTTCCTCGGGTGGGCCCAGATTGTTATATTACATTGGTTGCTCCACCACTTTTTTAAGCTTCAAAAATTTATGAAATGATCAGTCTCTGATTTTGATAAGATTTGATCTTCAGCACTTTTTCTTCTTCAGAATGTATTGACGTTAGTATTCATCATCATCATTTATCCATCACACCCAGATGGTGCATAGGGCAGCAACTTTTGTTGCTGTTTCTGTAACAAACTGTTTTTTACATGGCAGGGTTTTTAACTGTTTTTTACAGGGCAGGGTTGTCCTGGAGGACCGGTGGACCATTCTTGGTCCTTACGTTTACAGCACCTGGTCTTCCCAAATGGTCACCCATTTAAGTACTGACCAGGCTCGATGTTGCTTAACTTCGGTGATCGGACGGGAACCGGTGTATTCAACACGCTATCGCCGTAGACTGACGTTAGTATTAACCCTTTCATTTCTTTTTAAAATTCACCTCTCTTATGCTCCAACAGCTTGAGAGTGGAAAAGGGGGCAAGAATAGATTAAACCTCCACTACTATGAATGAAAAGTTACTCCGTTTAATTTAGTGAAGTAACATACTTAAGCTCATTGCTAAGTCGTGTATACGATAGTGGTGTAGTATGAAAATGAAGACGCTGTTTGAGTTTGCCCCCTAAATCCCCACCTCCTGCCTTTCAGAGTTTCACTGCTGGTACTTTTATGTTTGAAAATTTTGTGCTCAAGTTTTTCCAAGTGAACTTCATAGTCAATGAATTTAGGTTTTTTATTGCCATAAAAAGTGAAGTTAAAAAGACAACTGTGGAATTCAAAGAAGAGAATTTATTTACTAGTTTTGTTTTCAACCTTTAAAGAAAAAGGTCTAATAGAAGTAGAGGTCTAGTCAGGATTTGTTATCAGCAAACATTACATAATCATTAACATTAACAACAAAGATGATGCAGATGACAGTCTTGGAGGCAGATTCTGGAGTTAATAACATTAAAGATTTTTTTAAAATAATTTCAAAATTAATTTCATTCATTTGTGAAGAACTCCTGAAAGTTTCATTAAAATTCAACTATTATTTGATTTTTGCAAGAATTTTCAAATTAATGTGTTTGTCACCGGAAAAAAACTCAAAAAACTGAGTTATGTAATATTAGGTTTTTCCATTGTAAACTCACGTAACGATTTGGGTATCTGCTAACTAAAATCAAAACAAGATTTTTTACCAAAATTTCGAATGTGTTAGAAAGGATTAAAAAAATTTAAAAAACAGTTAAAAAATACTTTGATCTTTCCTCTTAATATTAATTAATATAGATATTTTGATGGAAAAAGTTCGTTTTTATTAAATTTGGGGCCTTGTTTTTCATACTATGTTTTTTTCAGCGATTTAGTGGAGGTACCTAAAAGTAATAGACATCAAATTTAAGAAGAATGTACAATGAAACTTATGCATACAATCAGGAAAAGATGGTTAACATTTTTCGAAGACAATCAGGAAGGAAGGCTCGAAGAATTTATCACACACAGGACTCATCAAAAAAAAGGGAGAGTGAAAAAGCAGTAAGTACTCAAAGCTTTAAAAAGTAAAAAAATTGTTGGTAGGAGCCAGATACAAGAACCAGCTACATTCAGAAGAGACATTATACAGCGAGAGATTGACTGGATAACAATATGTAGCGGCCTAACTACTTTTTTTTATTTGTTATGTAATAATGTTAGCTTCTCAATTCAATGTGTACCAAAAAGTGAACAAACAAGACGTAAGTAGACAAAATTTTAATTATAACAATAATCAGTTAAAGGGAGAGAACTTATTTTCACCCTTTTAATAATTAACTGGAGATGTATGAAACACTTTTTGTATGTGTTTAAGAAAATAATTTAAACAGTTCAAAGATGATGAGTTGGAAAAATAGTTTGTAATTTGTTCCAGTTCAAAGTGATGAGTTGGAAAATAGTCTGTATGTCCAAATAATTGAAATAGTTCAAAGTGATGAGTTTGAAGAATAAACAGCAAGCAAGGTGTGTATGAATAAGAATGTCAAAAATACTTGCGTTTCAGCCGATAAGTTGAAGTAATATAATTATTTACCAGGAGAAAAATATTGAATGCAAAAAGTTGTTATTGCAAAGTTTGAATATTTAATTTAGTTTCTCAGTCAGGTAAAGATGAAACCGGCTTATTTTCTTTTTAAAGAGTAGGCGAAAATATATATGCCTTAAAAGAAAAGTGGTTTTCTTTTTAACGAGTAGGCTAAAATATATATATGCCTTAAAAGATAAGTGAGCTGGAAACAATAGGTCTGGTAGCTTCAAATAGATAGTAAACAAAATACTTGGCCAATGAAAATCTCAGTTGCCGTGAAAAAAACATGATGCATTTACTTTTGGAGTAAATCTGTTCTGATGATGCTCTCCGAAAGGGAAATACAAATAAAGAACCTGTGCCTATGTTTTATCGATTATGCAAAGACATTCGATAAAATATGCCACAAATAATTCAATTGATATGGAGAGGCTCAGCAGCCTCGACATATTTGGGATAGACAAGAGTAATTAAAGAATCTACTCACAACAAATTGCCTACATATGAACAGGTAACAAAGTCAGCAGATATACAAAGATAGAAAGTGGTGTAAGACAAGGATGCGTCTGTAGGAATGGACCAAAATAACCTCAGGTCAGATACTACTACCATGCAGAGAATACATTGTTTCTCTTACCCTCTCAGTCTCTAAATAACTCCCAAGAACTAAGATACCCAAATCTATTCCCTTTTCTTTCTCTGCTACTATTTCTCTTTCCCCTACTCTCTCTATCTCCCTGACCCATGCTTGACCTAAAGGATTGGCCAGTCCCTTTCTGGCTTCTATGTTAGGTAATTATTAAAAATGAAACATAGCTTCACATACCTCGTATAAAGGAGCTTCAACTGTGTTGCATACTTATTGTCGTAAAAATAATGACAGAGACATTTGTTTTAGAGCGGACAGACGCACGCACAAAGCGAGCCTTTATTTTCATTAGAAGAAGAGGGACTGAGTTAGGTAAAGGGAGAGAATCCCTACAGAAATTTTAAAAGAGAAAGAGAGATAACCTTTAACTGACTGACAGTTATTGATAATTTCAACATTCTAAGCAGGCAACATGTGTTCTGTTACTAGCAGACACTTAACACGAAAGTATGTAAAAATAAGAAAATAAAATATTCCTCTCAAGCAACGCTAATATTTGTATTCACTTCTTTGTCAATTATACCCACAAAGATACCAAATATTACACGTCTTTTCACCAGATCTGTTCACCAGATTTTTTCACCAGATCTGTTCAACTTGTACAGTGAGACTATTTTGAGGACCTTATGCCAGGATTTATAATCAGATGGCGTGCGTATGGTATTCAAATTGTGACCTACCGTAGGCCACAATTTGAATAACACACGGTACGCAGATGATACAGTGCTGATTGTAATGTAGACACAGAAAGGAAACTACAAAACCTCCTACAGAAGATAGATGAAGAGAATGACAAAAAAAAAAACTACAAATAAACTGCAAGAAAACCGAATGCATGGTCATCGGCAAAAAAGAGCAGCCCAAAATGCCAAATACAGTTAGGAGATACTAAAACAAGCAGGTACAAAAATTTAAATACCTGGGAAGTGTTCTAACAGAAAATGGAAAGTGCGACACAGATAGGAAGGCGAATTGGCATGGTGAAGGACGCGTTCCAAAAGCTGAATATTAAGAGACAGGAAACTTTTATTAAAAACAAAGAAGAGAATACTAGATTGTTATGTGATGTCAGTTCTTCAATATGGCAGTGAATGCTGGACAATATCATCAAACATGAAAGAAAAACTGGAAGCATCTGAAATGTGGTACTCCAGAAGGATGCTGTGGATATCGTGAAATGAGCATATGAGCAATGATGAGGTTTTGGAAAGGATGAAAACAAAAAATAAATTAATAAATTAATATTGAGTTTCAGGAAGAGACAACTAAAATTCCTGGAATATGCAATAAGGAAGGAGGGCTTGGAGAACCTGATACTAACAAGAAGCCAGATAGAGGGAAAAAGAGACAGAGGAAAGCAGCGAATAACATATTTGAAGGGCTTGAGTAGGTGGATGACGGAACTGTGGTTGCATGGTGTTACAGGAGCAAAGTGTGCTAAAGAGCCACTAGGGATAGGGAGATGTGGAAGGCCATGATCGCCTACGTCTTGAAAGGACAAGGCACATAGAAGAAGAAATCATTTACACAGTAAAAGGATTTTAAACACAAGGAACCAGTTCTTATCTAACACCGTATTTGTCTTGCTTAACATTATCAGGCAAAATACTGTAGTGTTGGGAAAAAAAGTAATTTCAAATTAACATCGTGTTTTTCCGTTTCTTAATCACTTGTTTTGTTTTGATTTTTTTTTATTTCAACTTTGACATTATTATTATTATAACAACGAACGATATCGGGTGAGTTGATAGAGGAATCGTAACACTTTTCATTTTTCAAACAGTATTTGAACACAAAGAAATCATCCCGCTTTTTTTTTAAAAAAATTTTTTTATCATATTTTCTGGCCTAAAAGGTAAGTGGAAGAATACAAATAATTTTGATATAATTTTTTAAAAATTTATTTATTGAATTCTCTCTCCATTAATTTTATTTTTATTTTTTGCTTTTGTTTTGAAGAAAAAAACGTCCCCCCCAAAAAACGAACTTTTTCCACCCAAAATGTTTTATGCTATTTATTAAGAGGAAAGATCAAAGTATTTTTTTAAAAAATTATAAGTCCTTTCTAATACGTCCGAAATATTGGTGAAAATCTAGTTTTATTTTCGTTATTGGGGAGCCAAATCATTAAGAGTGTTTTAATGGAACCAGGAATACTAATAATTAGTAAAATAGAATACTAATAATTAGTAAAAATACTTAACTCAGTTTTTGTCTGGTGACAAACACATTAATTTGGAAATTCTTGCACAAATCAAATAATTGTCGGATTTTAATAAAACTTTCAACAAGACCTTATTCACAAATGAATTAAGTTATTTTCAAAATCATTATTTTTTAAAAATATTGGTAAAAATAAATTTTTTTCTTTACATCTGTTACCCCTCCTCCACGTAAATTCATAAAATTTCGAGAAATGCAGACTCATTGGGGAATGTAAATCATGTACTATTTTTTAAAACTATTTAGCCTCTTTACTAGCCTCTTTTTACCGAAAATCTGCTCCAAATAGTAAAATAAAATTTTTATTTTACTAATAATATTTTATAGAATTTTAGCTTAGATTTATAGCTAGACATTTGAATATGCTTTCTGAATAAAGAAAAATTTTAGAAACGTAGAGAATAAAATATCGTAAGAATGAAAGTGCGTTCTTCTGTTTTGCTATGTAAGGAGTGTAATATCCCTTAAGCTAGTGACTACTAGAACTACTACAGTCCCTTGGCAGGATAACAAGGTTTGTTTACTTCCGCCGAGCCTCACTCTGGTCCTAAACATGCATGTAAAGACACGATATTAAAGGTATGTTAAATAACTAATTTTCTGCGTGAGTCCCACTTATTTCCTGGTGGCAGCGGTGGGATCCTATGACTTCGCGCACATGATACATATAAACACTAATACAAAATAAAGTTTATTTGCTATATAAAACAAATTATTACAAAACTAGGAGTCGATCAAAATCGAGACAAATATGGCGGCCCTAGACAACGTAATGATGAACTGGAGTAATCCAAACAGAGCCGAAGCTATGTCCCTATTCCGTCAACAATGTGAAATGATATTTAGACGAAATAAAATAACAGATCTACAAGACCAGATAGACGAAATCCTGCTCCGCACCGGAGAAACAGGTATATTAAAATTTAATAGTTGGGGTTTATCAGCCGAGGATAAGAAGCGTCCCGAGTGTTGTATGGGAAAAATTCAAAGAATACGGGAAATCGAATCAGAATTTCTGAGTAGCCCGCCTGGCATTAAGAAATCTCAACCAAAAAATTGATATAAACACAAACGAACCAGAAACAACGGACAAAATTGTTGTCTAGACTGCGTCTACAAGCTGACTATTGTGACTTTCAAAAAACAAAACACAGAGACGAATACAACAGTGAACTGGACAAAATGCTTATTGAACAAATCATTGCTGGAACAATTTACCCAGAAGTACAACAAAAACTACTGGGAGAAGATAAAAAAATGACGCTGGAGAAAGCTATTCAAGTGGCAAAAAAACCACGAAGCGTCAATTAACTACATGAAACAACTGCAGGCCACAAAACGCCAAGGCGCACAACCACAACACAATGCCACAGTAGACACTATACAAGACAAACAAAAAAGCAGAAGCTGTCCAAAGTGTGGAGAAAACCACAAACCATATGAAAAATGCCCAGCTTACGGTACAAAATGCCAAAAATGCAATAAATGGAACCATTGGGCTATTGTATGCAGGTGGAATGAGAGGAAAGAAAAGACCAGACATAATAATACCCCACCAAAAGGAAAATACAAGGCAAAAGACACTCAAAGAAGATACTACAAAAATATTTGTGCAGTAGACTACGATGCCTACAACAGTGACTCCGAAGAACTGGAACTACACACTGTCAACAGCTCGGACAACCGTACCGAAATCAAAACAAAAATAAAAATTATGATACCCAGACAAAATAAAACAGCTAAACTCATGGTAAAAGTAGATACTGGGGCAAAAGGAAACATATTGCCATTACGATTATATGAACAATTGTGTCCAAACCCGCCAAAAAACTTAGTCAAAAAATCAAGCACAGAGTTAACCGCATACAATAGGACCATAATACCACAAATTGGCACCATCCAACTCCAGTGCAAGTATAACCAGGACATGTGGTCAGCAGAAACATTTTAGACACAAGCGGACCAGCAATATTAGGATTACCAAGCTGTCGCAACCTCAAAATGGTAACCCTACATTGCGAATTAAAAGAAGCAAAACAAATACAGTCCATAAAAGACCTACTATGGGAGTATCCAAAACAATTTGACCGCATTGGCCACTTCCCAGGCAAGTACCACATTGTCCTAGACCCCACTGTAACACCGGTGATACACGCTCCATGAAAATGTCCTATCCACCTAAGAGACGAACTAAAAAGAGAGCTAGACAGGATGGAAAAAGACAGGGTCATTAGGAAAGTTGAAGAACCCACTGACTGGGTCAGCAGCCTAGCGTATAGCCGGAAAAGCAATGGATAGATGAAGATTTGCTTCGACCCAAAAGACCTAAACAAGGCAATAAAAAGATGTCACCATAGAGTACCAACCCTGGAAGAAATAACCCACCAGATGGCAGGTGCAAAATGGTTTAGCAAACTTGACGCAAAAAATGGATATTGGTCTATCGAGCTTGATGAAGAGAGTCAGACCCTAACATGCTTCAACAGCCCATTTGGAAGATACTGTTTCAGGAGGATGCCATTTGGGCTAGTGATGAGTCAAGAGGTGTTCCAACAAAAAATGGAACAAATTCTTGAAAAATGCCCCGGTACCATCGGTATAACTGATGACGTGGTGGTTTTTGGAAAGAATGAAAAAGAACACAACAACAACTTGCGCAACCTAATGGAAGTTGCAAAGAAAAATGGTCTGGTTTTCAACAGCACGAAGTGCAATATCAAAACCAAATCCATAAAATTTTTTGGAGGAGTTTACGATGAGAACGGGGTCCACCCGGACCCCCAAAAAATAGAAGATATTAAAGCCCTAAAGTCTCCTGCCAACGTAGCAGAATTACAACACGTGTTGGGAATGGTGACATACATGGACCCCTTCATTCCTCATTTGTCTGAGCATACTGCAAATTTACGTGACCTCCTAAAGAAAGACAATGAGTATGTTTGGACAGAGAGCCATGAAAAGGATTTCCAACAAGTCAAGGAGCTCATCAGCAAAGAGACAACCCTTGCATATTTTGACCCCACCAAGCCAACAACCATCCAAGTTGATGCTTCTAGTCGAGGACTGGGAGCGGCACTATTACAAGATAATAAACCGGTGGCATTTGCATCCAAGTCACTCACCTCAGCTGAACAAAGATATGCAAACATAGAGCGAGAAATGCTGGCAGTAGTGTTCGGGTGCCAGAGATTTCATACATATGTGTATGGGAGACCATTCACAATAGAGACGGATCACAAACCATTGGAAATGATCAGCCAAAAAAACTTATCTGCAGCCCCACCAAGACTACAACGGATGCTAATGGAAATACAAGGATATGACCTCACTATAGTATACCGTCCTGGAAAAGAAATAATATTGGCAGACGGGCTATCGAGGCTACCGAACAAGAATAACTGTGAACCAGTAAACTTGGATATCAGGATTGAGTTTGTACAGTTCAGCACAAACAAACTCGAAGAATTGAAAGAAGAATCTAACAAAGACAAGGTGATATCATTACTCAGGGAGAAAATATTCACTGGCTGGCCAGACAAGGCCAAAGACACACCCACACTGCTCAAGCCATTTTGACCATTCAGGGACGAGCTATCAATAGAGGACTCCTTGGTATTGAAAGGAGGGAGGATAATAATTCCTGGAACCATGAGGAATGAGATTTTAAACAAGATACACGCATCACACCAGGGTATTGAAAAGAGTATCCTGAGAGCTAAGACATGCGTATACTGGCCAAGAATAAACGAGGACATTGAGGAGATTGTCAAAGGTTGCCCCACATGCCAAAAATTCCAAAATGAACAGAAGAAGGAAACCATGACACCACATGAAGTCCCATCTAGATCTTGGAAAGTGGTCGGGACAGACATTTTCTATGTCGCAGGGGAAATGTATTTACTAATCGCTGATTACCATTCAAAGTTCCCCTTCATCAGGAAAATGCACAACACATGCACAAGTCAAGAGGTCATATGTGCCTTAAAATCAATATTCAGGGAACACGGGATACCGGAATGTATCATAAGTGATAACGGCCCCCAATATGACAGCCACGCTTTCAGGCAATTCGCAAAAAACTGGGGATTCGATCACATCACTTCTTCACCGAGGTATGCCTAATCAAATGGGTTTGTAGAAAGAATGGTGCAAACAGTGAAGAAGACCATAATGAAGGCCAAAGACAGCAGAACAGATGCAGACATGGCATTGCTGTGTTTAAGAACAGCACCTATTGACCACAACCTCCCAAGTCCAGCACAACTGCTTTATAAAAAGAACATTAGAGGGAATCTCCCAATCAAGATAAGAAATACACAGCCCCAAATGGACAAAATCCTGGAGGGACTACACAAACGCCAACAAGAGCAAAAACAAAACTACGATCGTGGTGCAAAAGACTTACCACCGCTCTATGAAGGTCAGAATATAAGAATAAGAAACCCCCAAACGGCCATATGGGAAAGAGCGACAGTTAAGAGCAGAAGCCAGGAACCTAGATCCTACAATGTAACCACAGAAAATGGTAACACCATTAGGAGAAATCGACGCCACATACGTACAGCCCAACCTACAACAAGGCAAGAAATAAGACAGCCTGAAGACCCAGGTACTGAGAATCGGACCTCATCAGGAAGATCTGTGAGAACACCATCACGCTACAGAGACTATATTTTAGAAAAAGAGACTGAATAACATGTCCAGTCACATAATCCAAATAACAAGCAGAACTATAATTAGAAGCGAATAAATATAAATCAAGAAATAAATTACCCCTCCAGCTGTACAAAAAAAAAAAAAAAAAAATGAAAGGTAAAAATACATGCATCATTAATGTACAAAACAAAAGGATTTTAAAAATAAATAAATAAATAAATAATCACACCCTTTGCTACAGCCAAGAATTTAGTTTCAATTGTACAGAGGGGGGATGTAACATCCCTTAAGTTAGTGACTGCTAGAACTACTACAGTCCCTTGGCAGGATAACAAGGTTTGTTTACTTCTGCCGAGCCTCGCTCTGGTCTTAGGCACGAGCACGCGTGGTCGTAAACATGCATGTAAAGAATGATATGAAAGGTATATGAAATAACTAATTTTCTGTGTGAGTCCCACTTATTTCAAGGAGGACTAACCCAGAATGCTTGTTAACTTATGAAATCATTTTGACCCATATGGAACACAGTACTTTATAAGATTTGAACCTTATTTTGTACCTTATAACTTTGAATGTATTTGCACAAATAATTGTTTTTTTTTCTTTTTAAAAATATTTTTGGTGAAAAATTTTTATTAATTTTTTTTTGTTTTATAGGCAGTAATAATCATCAATTCTTAACTAAAAGGAAAAAACAATTCAGTTCTTTAAAAGATTTTTAAAATATTTTAAAAACTTTATACATTATTTATAATAAAAAAATGAAAACAATTCTTTTATAATTTTATTAGTAATCAAAAAAAAATTTTTTTTCCAGACTATAAAGTCCTTAATTTTTATTATTTATTCCAGCAATTAAAAGCTTATCAAATTAAATTATATCAAAGTTTTATTGCATTTTTTATATTTCTCCTTGGAGCAGATTTTGGTATCGTGAATCATAATTTTAAATAAAAAAAATACATGATTTTTCCCGATGAGTTCTGCGTTTAACTAATAAAACAAAAAATACCAGAAAATTAAAATTTATTAAAATTTCATGAATTTACTTGAAGGAGGGTAACAGACTTAAAAAAAAAATTGTTTTCATCAAAATTTTAAGAAGGTAATAATTTCAAAAATAATTTTATTCATTTGTTAATGAGTACTGAAAGTTTCATTAAAATCCGACAAATATTTGAATTTTTGCGAGAATTTCCAAATTAATGTGTTTGTCAACGAAAAACTGAGTTACGAAAAAAAATTACGTAATCAATTATAAAATAGACGTAATATTTTTAACCACGCTAACTCCAAATCAAAAACAAAATTTTCTGACAAAATTTCGAAAATGTTAAAAGAGATTAAAAAATTTTATAAAATAATTAAAATTTACTTTGATCATTCCTCTTGAAATGTTTTGGATAGAAAAAGTTCCTTTATTAAGTTTTTAACCTTTTTAAACCTTTTTTTATGCTGGATTTTTGATATGTAATGGAGGTACCTAAAGCTAATTTTAAAGCTTGAAGATAACTTATTTATTTTTAAAATTTAAATTTAAATTTAAGTATAGAAGAATTGACTGGACTCCAGTGGAGGTATCTAAATAAAAATTTCAGTATAAAACTATAACATTATTTAATTAGATAAGCTTTTAATTACTTTATACATGTCAGATATTAGAGTCTGAAGAAAAAAATTTTTTCGATTAATAATGAAATTTTAAAAGAATTGTTTACATTTTTGTTTTTGTAATTATAATAATTTATAAATTTTTAATTTTAATTAAAATAGTTTATAAGTGAGACGAAGGAGGTGCACAGCCGCTTACACCATAGCGCCTAGTCCCTCAAAGTTACAGACCAAACAGACCCGAGCAAAGTAATTTATAAACGAATCAAGTGGCCTTCAGTGAATTGTTATAATGAGTAGCAGCTGTTTGACGAGGACGTAAGTGGAATTGTCCTGACTACATAAAAAAGGGCAACGCTGACAGATGGTTGCGTGTCCTGTCAACTATTATCAGGGCCGTAGCTGATGCTAAAAAAACACCAGGCACAGAAAAAATTGCCCGGATTTATTAGTTGACAATATGATGACATCATCAGTGTCATCCGTTTCCAGAAACTATGACTTTTGTGGATTTTTTCGGCTATTCCAATGGAAATTAGGCACAGAAAGTGAATGAAAGCAGGAAATCGAATTCAGACTTTCTGAGTATGACCAGTCTTTTCTCCTAAAATTAATAAATAAACAAACAGATTTTTACTGCGTTCATTCAGATGTTTTCTTCATTTTTCTTTCTTTCTTTGTGAATTGTTTAGTTTGATTTCTGATGAAGACATTTTTCCTTGCCCGGATTTTCACTATGATTGCACAGATCAACCCAGACTTGTGCCCGGTAGTCAGATACAGCCATGACTATTATAGTCAGTTATGCCACAGAACGATTTGGCTTACATGAAGGGAGGAAACAGAAACTTTACAGCAAGAACCATAGGGCAGAGAGGATACAAAGCCTAAGGCAGGAGTTAAAGGTTCTCAAGAAAAAGCATAAGCAGGCTAGTGAAAAAGAACGCCACCCACTAATAGAGCTGCAAAATATATTAAGAACACGGCTAAAATCCATTTGCAAAGCTGAATGGCATAGGAGTCAGAGGAGGGAAAAAGCAAGGAAGAGATCATGTTTCATTGCGGATTCCCTTTGGTTTTGCTAGGAAGCTGCTTGGGAATAAGCAGATTGGTCAGCTTTTTTTTTTTTAATCATATCACCCCGAGCAAGGCGGTAACGCCACTGATGTGCAAGGGGCTACGTAATAGTGAAAAGATTGGAAAAGAGAAAGCCGGAAACCTCATCCTAAACAGGGAACAAGGGATGAGCCTCTTAACCTGTTCAATAGACGTGGGTGGAGTGTGAACCGGGCGATAGTTTAGTCTATCTACTCCAATTAGTATGCTGTGCAGATATTAACTCTTACCTACAGAATACATTGAGTGACTCTGTAAGAGACAAGGATCTCGATCACATAGATGAAGTTATTAATCCATCACAACCAATGACTGATTTTGAATTGTATGAGCCAAGATGGAAGGAAGTTGTGAAAGCAGCTAAATCAACCTCAGCTCCTGGCCCACACGGAGTTCCTTACAGCATCAATAAACACTGCCCGAATCTCCTCTGGCTCTTTTGGAAGGTACTCAAGGTAATATGGCATAGAGATAGAGTTGTAGACCAATGGAGATTTGCAGAGGGTGTATGGATTCTCAAGGAAGAAAACTCCAGAAATTTAGCCCAATGCAGAAGCATTTATTGTGCACTGAAAATAGATCTTTTTTTGTATTGTATCATGGCAACTGACAAGATTTCTTTTGACCAATAATTATATTGATTCTTCAGTGCAGAAGGGGTGAATTCCAGGTTTTAATGGCTGCCTTGAAAATATTGGAGTAGTTACACAGATATTGAAGGAAGCTAAAGAAAGTAGGAGTGACAGGACTTTGTCAATGCATACGATTCCATTCCTCACAAATTAGTAAAAGAAAACCTAACAAGATACCATGTACCCGGTAAGACCAACTCATTAATCCTAGATTAACAATTTCAAGATGAGAATCTCTTTCAGGTTCATAGTTTCCGATTGTCACAGACTCGAGGAGGGGGTTATTATTACTGACTGTACAATTTCAGCTACCCACTTTACCCTCTCCATAAATATGGTGGTCAAATTGGCTGAAGACAAGTGTCAAGGACCTACGATGGAAACAGGTGTGCATCAACCACCTATCAGAGTGTATATGGATGATATGACTATTACGACTTCTTTAGTCTCAGGGAGTAACTGGACCCTTCACAGACTTGTAAGGCTTTTAACTTTGGGTGAGAATGAGTTTCAAACCCGTAGAGATTGTTCATAATCAAGAAGGGAAATGTGGTGGATAATTTCAGATTCATGATATTGGGAACTACTATCTCCACGTTGACAGAGAAACCAGTGAAGAGCCTGGGAAAAAGTTTTCAATAACCCCTTAAAAGATACTGTGTCCATTCGAAGTGGCAATTTTTGAATTAGAATTGTGGCTTGCCATGCTAGACAAGTCTGGACTGCCAGGCCGTTTTAAAGCATAGACATGTTGTGCTCTTGAGAATAATCTGGCCTTTGTTGATCTATGACTTCCCAATGACATCAGTGAGATCATGGAAAAGAAAATTAACGGCTACCTTCACAGATGGCTAGAACTGCTAAGAAGTTTAAGTAGTGCTGCGTTATATGGCAATTCAAACATCCTTCAACTCCCATTTAAAGGGTTGGTGGAGAAATGCAGTCACTTGGACAAAGAAATTAGTATAGTAACTCTAAGTACCCAAAAGTTGCAGCAGATATCAAGGTCCGTACTGGAAAGGAATAGAGTATAAAGAGTGAACATGGTATTGTAGAGGAGGATTTAAAGCAAAGGGCTCTCATGCGGACAGTAGCATCGGGCTGGACTTGGCTTCTTATATGGTACCTGAGTTGATAAAACTGGGTAAACAGAAAAGGAAAATCATTCCAGAGGAAGTACAATCCATCATGGAGGAAAAAAGAATATGCAAAATGGTATGACTAAGCCAGCAGGGACACAATGGGAGAACATCTTATGTAGGAAAATAAGCTGGTCATAGATCTGGCATTCCAAAGGCAGTTGGATAAAATTTCTTGTAAAATCTGTGTATGATGTGCTACCGAGTCCTGCAAACTTGTATACTTGGGGATGAGTGAAACATCATCATGTTCACTCGGTGCCATGAAAGGTACTCTCAAGCATATTCTAAGCACCTGTCCCAGGGCCCTTGGGGATGGAAGGTACTGGTGGAAACATGATCAAGTGCTTAAGAAAATGGCTGGGGTGGTGACTGCAGCAATCAACGGTTGTCATTGCAAGTCTGAAATGAAAGCAATGTATTTCATCAAAGCTGGTAAAAACTCCTCTTCAGTGCATAAGTTGTCAGCTTGCATACTCTCTTCTGCCCTAGATTGGAAATTGAGAGTTGACTTCGGGAGCCAGTTGAAATTCCCAGAGCAGATAGCAACAACTTCTGGATTTAGTAATCTGGTCATTGAACTCCAGGTAGGTTATTACGATCAAATTCACAGTACCTTTGGAGGAGAATCTGGTGGAAGCCTTTGAAAGAGAACTTGGGAAATATCAGGAGTTGGTTGAGAAATTCAGGTCTAACCAATGGCAAAGTATCTGTCTTCCGACTGAAGTTGGGGGCTGTGGTTTTGTAGGAAGATCTTTATGCAGAACTTTAAGCCAGCTTGGAATCAGTGAAAGGAAAAAGAGAAAGGCCATTAGGACTGTTTCAGAATCTGTAGAGAAGGCTTCAAAATGGTTATGGATTAAAAGATCAAAACTGGAAAACTAGGGCATAGATTGCTGTTTGAGGGGAGGCTCAAGGAAGAAAAAGAAGATGAATGTGTATGAGTTTTTCAGAAAGGAGGGATGAGAGAAATTAACAGTTAAGTCTGAAAGAGATCATTAGGAGTGTGGGTCATTTGTGGGTCTTCATCACAACTGCTTGAGTTAATTAAATGCTCAGAATCACTGAGTACATTTTTTCTTTACTTTTTTAGTGCTCCAAATGAATCAGGTGATTGTCCTAATATCAAATTGTTTCAAAGAGCAGTTCTAGCTAAGATTTACGTCAATTGATGTTAATCTTGATGCCCAAGATTCTTCAGATTTTGAAGTTGATCTTTCAGTGCTTCCAAATCACAGCTTATTAAGTAATACATTTTTAATAGACTTCACAGAAGTACTCTACCTGATGATTGAGCTAATGTTTCTGTTTTGTTTTTTTTTGACAGAAACTTAACACTCATGTTTACTTCTTTGCCTCTCATCTTTAGCAATCTTTTCCTATATATTTGCTGTGATAAACATATTCATTGGAAACACTTGCAAAAATTAAATAATTGTTAGATTTCAAGAGAAATACAAATATTCAGTTTTTTTATCTCGTCTTGGCCATGGTGGAAGTGACGTACAGCATTTTTGACTGAACACTTGATATTTCATAACAAGCAGTTACAGTTTTAAAAATTTGTTGTTGTGCACTTGATGATTACAAGATTGCCTGCTGGATTAGGGTCTCTTTGGGTGAACAAGTATGATGTGGAAAGACCCAAAATTTGTCATGATTCCAAAGCATAACATAACTGATGAGGTAATTCTGTGAACTCGTAGGAGTGTATTCATGACAGATAAAGTTTCAAAAATAATTTTAAAACATTTCCAAGACATGTAGACATTAGGCTGGTAGGTTATAAAGTGAAAACTATATTTACTAATTGATAATTGCAAAGTTTAATACAAATCATCTAGCCATATTTTTAAAATAATCATAATTTTTTTGTGTGTATTTGAAGTTTTTTTTGTATCGTAACTTTTATGTGTACATTAAAAGATCATGAGTTTCAAGGTTTCTTCCCCTTACCATAAAAAAATTTGTATATTTACATCATTTGTGATTTTGACTGCCATGCACTTATTTCACAACTGTCATTTTAATTATAGTGGAAAGGTTAGAAAGGTCAACACTGTATTTAAAAATAGTTTTATCTTAAATTCCATGCTATAAATAACACTTGTGTAAATCAGATTAATTTAACATTACATTTGCTAATTTTTCAAAAATAATTTTTTATTTTTAAAAATTCAATTTAATATAAAAAATGAGTGGATTGAGAATATTTTGTAGGTTTTATTTTTGTAAATATTTTAAAAAGAAATTGAAATAAATAATTTAATAAATTTCTTAGAAAGCAATATTGCATTGTTTTTATTATTTCACCTTGTTTAGATATTCCATAAATGATTTATTTATTTTTCATCGGTATGATTTAGTGAAAAAAAAAAATTTATGTAAAAAAACGAAGATAAAATTATTCAACTTCTATACATAAAAGTAGATTTTTTTTTTCATTTCAAAAGTAAAAACAACTTTAATTTACTCTTTTTTGAAAAATGTTAGATTATTCTAAAGAGGAAAGATTATGAAGTAAAAAAAAAATATAGCATCTTTAATTTAGGGTGATTTCACTTAAAAATATTTTAGGCAAAAATGACATTTTCTTTTTGTTTTCATTTGTGACACTTTAAGTTTTCAAATTCCTTCTTGATGTACCTCCAAAAAAAAGTATCTAAGGTTTAAAATTAATTTTTTAAATGAAAAATCTTACTCGATACTTTTTTAGTTTTAATTTCAAGCTATTGGATTAAATTGAATACTTGTAATAATTAAAAAATAATTTGCTGCATTTTAAAAAAATTGACTGGAAAGTGTTTGATTTTGTTCTTTTGCTAAACTTTCTGATTATTACCCTTTTGAAATGTCTCTCATCATTATGTAAGTCTCTTTATCAATCATTTCTTGTAAAAAAAAATTTTTTTAAAATTTTTCCAAAATAAAATATAATTTTATGAAGCATTATCTGAAGTATATTAGCTGATTTAAATATTTACATTGTTTGGACAGCTGTCCTGACCTTTATTGCCATATTCACAATGTTTCGAACATTGTACGCTTCGACCTTCTTCAGGTAATTGGACCTGAACAAGCAACAAACAGGGATGGAAGGGCATAAGAGGATAGCAACACTCTGAAAAGAGCTGCAGTCTGCCTCTCCTATGTGAAGGGATTTTGGGAAAAAATACAAAAGATTTGTGTTTCATGTAACATCAGGATGATCTTCGAAAGTGATTCAACACTTTGCAGATTCCTCTCCTGAGTAAGACCTCCAGGAGAAGAGAACATAACTAAGGACTGCGTGTAAGCCATCCCATGCAGCTGCAGTAAGAAATATAAAGGAGAAACAGGCCACTCACTTATGATGAGGCTGCAAGAATACCACAAGGCTGTAACACAAGAGGAAATCAAAAAATTAGGCGTAGTTAACCATTTATAGATGAAAAAAAGCAGATCACTGTCCCCTGTGAAATGAAGTTGAAATAATAGACAGGGAGCACCAGTGGAAAATATCTATTTTAATGTAAAAAAACATAATTTTAAAAGTCTTGAAAAAAATCAAATTGTTGGATTTTAATGAAAGTTTTAGGACTTATTCACAAATTATTTTAGTAGTTACCTTCATAGAAAACTGATAGCAAAGGTGTAAAATAATTTTTTAAAATGGAAAATCTTTCTTGAAACTTTCATTTTAGTTACAATTTCAAGCTAAAAAATTAAATTGAATATTTTTAAAGTACTTTGCTGTATTTAAAAATCAATTTAAATTGACTGGAAAGATATTTTGATTTGAAATTGATAAAATCAGATTTTAGCACCGTTTTTAATGATCCACCATCACAAATACAAATTAAGATTATTTTAAAAAATAAAATACACTTTTCTTAAACTTTATTTGAGGAATATTTGATGATTTTAAATTTAATTAATCTGATTTGAAAGAAATATTACTTTAAATAAATATTGCAGAAATGCATTTTTTAACACAGCTTATTTAAGGTTTGACAGGTTTATCTATTTTTTTGTATACTGGACATATTTGTAAATATTACTTCAGGAATATAACAAGTCCACCATTTCTATATCATTTTTAATTTCTCAGTAATCTTAAAAATGTAGAAAAATATTCCCCATAATCTAATGTTTTATTGAATTTGAGATATTTTTGCTTTAAATTTACTATCATTATCACTCTTATTTTCCAAAGTTGTGTATGGATATCTGTAATTACATGAATTGGCACATTTATACCCACAAAAATAAATTTCAAAATTTTTATTTCTAAACTGGGGGTTGGGGTCTGTCAATGAATTGTAGTAAGCCTTTTCATTTATGATTAGGAAATATAGTCTTTACTTAGTAATGTCATTACCTAACTGATACAAAGAAATATTGAAATTTCAAAGATGTGAAACTTTATAAATTATTCTAATTAAAATTTAAAATTTTAAATGAAATCAGTACTTTTAAAAATTAACTTTACATCTAAAAATTGTTTTTAAAGATATTAATATCCACATTATATCTTATTACTAAAAGCAATTAAAAGCTTTTCTAATTGAATAATGTTTAAGTTCCATTGCATTTGTTTTATTTCACAACTCAAAGCAGATTTTTTGGTAATTGGTAGTTTAAGTTTTTTAAGGAGTTTTGCATCTAAGACAAACATTAAGTGGTACAAAAATTACTTTCTCAAAATTTTATAAAATTAAATGATCAGGAGGTGGTCAGGTGTAGTAAAAAACATTTTCCAAAGATTTTCCTAAACAAACATTTCTAAAATAATTTCATTCATTTGTGAATAAGTTCTGAAAGTGTCATTGAAATCTAACAATTATTTGAGTTTTGCAAGTGTTTCCAATGAATATGTTTATCACAGCAAATATATAGGAAAAGATTGCTAAAGATGAGAGGCAAAGAAGTAAACATGAGTGTTAAGTTTCTGTCAAAAAAAACAGAAACATTAGCTCAATCATCAGGTAGAGTACTTCTGTGAAGTCTATTAAAAATGTATTACTTAATAAGCTGTGATTTGGAAGCACTGAAAGATCAACTTCAAAATCTGAAGAATCTTGGGCATCAAGATTAACATCAATTGACGTAAATCTTAGCTAGAACTGCTCTTTGAAACAATTTGATATTAGGACAATCACCTGATTCATTTGGAGCACTAAAAAAGTAAAGAAAAAATGTACTCGGTGATTCTGAGCATTTAATTAACTCAAGCAGTTGTGATGAAGAACTAACACTTGAGGTGACCTTTAGTTAAGAGCGTCAAGACCAATTGTTTGTAGTCTATTATAACTAACTGATATAGATGAAGCTTTTGATATTGCATCTCCATTTAGTGCTCTGATAAAGTGTTTAGCTCCAACAAAGAATAGAATTGATTATTTCTGATAACCTTTGTCAGATGATATTGCACAAGGGGAATCAACATTTATCTTCAGGTGGGACTTTGATGTAATGCCAATTTCAAGTAATAGCTGGAAATGGAGTATTCCAGAAATATTAGCCATATCAGAAAATTAAGGGAATTCAGTTTGCAAATTATCAGTAGGATAGGAAGTGTAGGAGAAACATTCGCAATGTGCAGAATATCATTTCTATCAGTTTAAACCTGAATAACTTGCAAACACTATTATAAAATATTTGTTTTCCTTTTGTAAAGCAAGTTTTTTTTCATTGCACTTCACTTTTTAACAAATTGGATATTACATAATTTCAGAAAATGTTTTAAAATAAGACATATATATAATTACAAAAAGTATTAATATTATAGTGAAAAAGCTTTGTTTTGTTGAATTCTTCATTCCAAATTGAGAAAGTGTCAATACTTTTAATGCAATTTCTGTATGGTGTACATTTAACCTATATTTGCCCTATTATCAAATTGTGCATCTGGGTGTTTTAAAGTCTGCCTAGGTTGTTTTTTAATGAAGCACAACTGAAAAAGAAATTAGCTTCATCTCTGTTGTGCTATGATGCATAGAAAGAGGCTGAAAGGCATTCACTATCAAAATTAAACTTAAATAATCAGTCAGGTTTGCTCATCTGTGTCATATTTTTACAGTTATGTTTTTGTGAATTAAATTTTCTCAATGTTTAAGTTGGTCTCATCTAAAAATTATTGATGCATTAAAATTGTCTTTTTTTACTTTAAGACAATCATTACATTTATAACTTGTTTGAAGCCAAACCTCTCTGATATACACTGTTAAAATTTGGTTTTACTTTACTTTTGCAATACATATTTATAGATATGAAAATTTTTACATTAATTCTTACTTGTCTTTCTGGAGTATAACCATTTATATATGGGACAAAGTTCAATGGTTAAACAATCTTCTTTCAAATACAGTCAACTGCAGCAATTATATTTTCATCTTTATTGGGTGCAGTATTCTGTCCGTGTACTAATTTAATCTTGATATAAATCTACGTGTATTGTCACAATATAAACTGATTTGATATTTTCTTCACCGTCTCTATTAACATGATTTTTCTTTCTTTTGTTCACAGATGTGACTCTACAAAAATTGTTACATTCATAAAAGTTATCTTTATGAGGAATTTCAATGAAACAAATGACGACTCTTCATTATCAAGAACAGAGAAAAATTCACTAAATGATTGATACTAAGCCCATGCAAGGATATTATCAAAACATAATAGTCAACATGAACTTAGAAGAAATCACATTTGCTTTGTCTGTTGTATAAATCAGTATCAAACATTAGTAAATGTCAAAGAAAAACTATATTCTTTGAATTTTGGAAATCTGTAGTGAATAAAAAATATTGTGTTATATGGAATCAGACAGGATAGAAAAACCATATACTTTTGAATTTTGTGGATCTGCATCTTCAGTCAAGTCACATTTAGTGAACAATATGGGCTCATATACTGCAGAGAAATCCTATTCTTGTGATGGTTGTGGAACTACATTTTCAAAGAAGTCAAATTTAGTTAATCATATGCAAAAACACACAGCAAAGAAGGCCTATCCCTGTGAGGTTTCTAAGTCATCATTTTCAGATAAGTCCAGTTTGTTTTGCCATATGGAATCACACACTAGTGAGATATATTCTTGTGAAATTTGTGGATCAGACTTTTTACAGGAGTTGGATTTGGTGCATCATATGCAAATACATACTGCAAAGAAACCATATTCTTGTGAAATTTGTGGGTCCGCATTTTCTGTAAAGTCCCATTTGGTAAATCATATGCGAATACACACAGGTGAAAAACCATATTCTTGTGAAATTTGTGGATCAGCATTTTCTATAACGTCCCATTTGGTAAAACATATGCGAATACACACAGGTGAGAAACCATATTCTTGTGAAATTTGTGGATCAGCATTTTCTGTACCGTCCAGTTTGGTAAATCATATGCGAATACACACAGGTGAGAAACCATATTCTTGTGAATTTTGTGGATCAGCATTTTCACGGAAAGCTTATTTGTGGATCCATGTGCAGATGCACACTGGAGAGAAACCATACTCTTGTGAAGTTTGTGGATCTTCATTTACACAAAAGTCATGTTTGAGGATCCACATGAAAATACACACTGGAGAGAAACCATACTCTTGTGAAGTTTGTGGATCTGCATTTGCACAAAAGTCAGGTTTGATGAGACACATGCGCACACACACTGGAGAGAAACCCTATTCTTGTGAAGTTTGTGGAAAAGCTTTTTCACTCAAGGCGCATGTGATACGCCATATGCCAATGCACACAGGAGAGAAACCATATTCTTGTGAAGTTTGTGGATCTGCATTTTCACAAAAGTCAGTTTTGGCGACCCACATGCAAACACACACTGGAGAGAAACCCTATACGTGTGATGTTTGTGGGTCTGCATTTACTCGAAAGTCAAGTGTAACAAACCACATGCACACACACACTGGGGAGAAACCCTACTCATGTGATGTTTGTGGAGTTGATTTTTCAACTAAGTCCAATTTAGTGAGTCATTTGCGAACACACTCTGGAGAGAAACCATATTCTTGTGAAATTTGTGGCTCTGCATTTTCACATAAGTTCAGTTTTGTGCGCCATATGCGATTACATACTGGCGAAAAATCATATTCTTGTGATGTTTGTGGATCTGCATTTTCAGAAAAGACATATTTGACATCCCATAAGCAGACACATCATGGAAATTAACCATCTCTTGTCAAGTTTATGGATTTACATTTTCATGTTAGTTAAGTTTGATGAGCTGTGTGCAAAAAAAAAACTGAATAGAAACTATACTCTTGTGAATTTGCAGATCTCCATTTTCATGAAATTCATGTTGAGTTTACAGCATGCAAACACACTCATGGGTCTGCATTTGTAGAAAAATTCAAATTTAGTACATTTCCTCATATTATTTTGACTATGTTCTTGTGATGTTTGAGGATTTACATTCCCAGATAAATGAAATTTGATGTACTATCTGAAAATTCATATTAGAGAGAAACTAATTTTTTATCTGCATCTTCACTAATCCCATGTTTAGTGGAACATCCACAATGTAGAAAAAACATATTTTGCAAAAGTTTCTACCTCATAAAATCTGTCTATTGACATTTAGTGAATTAGGAGTGCATACACACTGGTGCTGAACCATATTCTTGTAAATTTTCTGATCTATATTTTCACAGAAGTTAACATTGATACACTACATAAAAAGATACACTAGTGGTTAACATGTACTGTTCTGAAGTATTTTGCAGAAGGTAATTTCATGTGTCTCTGATTTAGTGTCTCATACGAGAATTCTCACAGGGGAGGAACCATATTTTTGTGTAATATATCATTTTCATATGCTTTAAGTTTGAATGTATGACTTTATTTATTGAGCAGAAAGTATATTCTTGTCAAATATGTGGATCTGAATTTTGAAAGAATTCTGAGCTGAAAATGCACCTGCAAGCACACTATGCTTATAAACTTTAATCATGTGAATGAATATTTTTTACACATGCCTCAGTTAAAATTAACTGTGAATCTATAAATCATATTGTCTAGTTTTTCTGTCCACACTTTCAAGTTAAAAAAACAACATATGTTCAATAACAACTGAAATGTAAGAGTCAGCATTTTCATTGAAATATACACTGAAATTATAAGGGCAAAAGCCTAGTGGATGGGAAAATATGAATTATATTTATTGCAAGCAGCTCAGTTCTAAATTTTTCCATACAAATTCAGATAGGAAAATACACTTTTATCTATTCATGGAAATGTTTTTTTTTGTTTTGTACATGAATGAAATGAAATGAGTCTTTTCCAGAATGTTTTAATCTTTGGAAAGATTTACTCTGACTATTGTAATGTTTTTTATTGATGAAATTAAATATGTGTAGGAGGGGAATATATGAAAATGCAAGTGTTGGTTATAATTATAGACCAATAGGAAACACTGAAAATATGAGAATGTTGAAATTTTAAATTTTATTTTCAGACATGCAGTCTAATGAGTCTCATTCAGTTACCCTATGCTTTTCTTTTATCACTTGTGACAAATTTATATCCAGGTTCTTAAAATATTTCATCTTTCATTGGCTGATATTCTATTAACACAATTTACAAATATAAAAGTTTAGCATTTTCTCTGAGTAAACATATATGACTGATATTTGCATTTTCATGTCTACCCCTCTCTTTCCTACACACACACACACACACATATATATATAGTGTCATCAACAAATGCATTACTTTAGTCTGATGAAATCCTTCCAGAGGATGAAAAATAGTAAAAGTAATTTTTCAACTTTGTCATTCATTTTCCTAACATTATTCAGCTATAAACATTAACCGAAAATTTTTTATTTTGGCATCTATCATTCATCAGTTAATTTCTGTAAAATGGATATTGAGCTACCATTTTCATTTTAGAGTAAGAAATAATTTGCAAAATTCTTGTTTTTTTTATTATGTTCAGTAAGAAAAAAAACCTTATTTCCATAAACTTCAGTTTGAACATGTAAGTAGTTTCATTAAATTTTATCATCTTCCATTTACATATTTTGTTAATAGTATAAAATAGATAATATGGATATTAAATTCATTCAGATTTTTAATGTTGTAATATACTGATAATATATATGTATTGAAATATTCCTTGAGAACATTTCTAAAATGTGGATTATGTACAGTCCTTGAATTTATACATCAAATCATAATTATCATATTTATAGCAAAAATATTTGAATGATTAATTTCACATTAAGAAAACTTCAGTATATTTCTTTGGCACAAGTTTCCAAATAAATCCCATTCTTAAATTTAGTAAAAGGTTGTTTGAAACTAGCATCAAATGAAGTTTAATTTCTGATAATTAATTCCATGAAGAATTTACTCTTCATATCATAACATTGAACTTTTCAAATTAAAGATAATAAAATTGAAACCAGTTGTTATTTATTTTTTTAATTACAAGTCTAGGACCCTTTCTCAAATTTGAAAGATCATGTAAGCTGTATCAATCAGAAATTAAGAAATTCAAACATATTTTTCTGATATTTATAAAAGTGTGAGAGAATATTTAGATGGACAACTTCATAAGATATCTTTTGTAGAACTTTCTTAAACTTCATTATCATAATAAATGTTGTTTGCAACTGACAAGAAATAAACTTTGACTTCTGATAATTCTTTTGTGAAGTGTTTACTCTCCATATAATAACTGGAAATCTGCCAAATGAAAAATAATCTATTTCAAAATAAAAGTTTAATAAGAAATTCTAAGAGATTCACAAATTTTTGTAGTCTTTTTTCCTTGCTCTCACCAACTCCCCTGTCTAGAATTTGTCTTGAAGAGCACATCATCTGCATTTTGTTTGTTGTTAATGTAACAAATAAGACAATAAATACTGGCAGCTCCTCTAATTCTCTTAGTCTTGTTTTTTTTTTTTGCTTACATCAACTATCCTTTCTGGAATTAATTGTCAGTTTTTCATCTGAATCTGCCTTTAAGACAGTGTCATCTGCATCATGTTTGTTGTTAATGTAATGTCTGCTGATAACAAATCCTGGCAGGTCCTCTAATTCTCTTAGTCCTTTTCTCTTGCTTCCATCAACTATCCTCTCTAGAATTATTTTTCAGTTTTTCATCTGAATCTGCCTTTAAGACAGTGTCATCTGCATCATGTTTGTTGTTAATGTAATGTCTGCTGATAACAAATCCTGGCAGGTCCTCTAATTCTCTTCGTCCTTTTCTCTTGCTTACATCAACTATCCTCTCTAGAATTACTTTTCAGTTTTTCATCTGAATCTGCCTTTAAGACAGTGTCATCTGCATCATGTTTGTTGTTAATGTAATGTCTGCTGATAACAAATCCTGGCAGGTCCTCTAATTCTCTTAGTCCTTTTCTCTTGCTTCCATCAACTATCCTCTCTAGAATTATTTTTCAGTTTTTCATCTAATTCTCTTCGTCCTTTTCTCTTGCTTACATCAACTATCCTCTCTAGAATTACTTTTCAGTTTTTCATCTGAATCTGCCACCCAGACAGTGTCACCTGCATCATGTTTGATTTTAATATCATGTCACCTGTTCATAAACTCTGCTAGGCCCTCTATTTTCAAAGTATTTCATTGTAGGAGTTAAAAAAAAACCTGCTGAGAAACCATATCCTCATTACACAACTGTCTTTTGGCATTCAACCTGGTTGGGTCTTCACACTACAAACTTTCCAGTATATTTGTTGCAAATAAGTGAATCTATCCCTGTTGCTGTTTGGAATGCAAATTCACTTGATTATCTGATGAGAAATGTGAAAATGATGTATTTGGATTTTCCTGGAATATCAAAAATACCCTTTTATTCAAGTCTTTCTAGGATGCTGTTGGAGTTATGAAAAGCATTTAATTATAATAAATTCACTTATCACCTGAATTTTTGTGGGTCTGAATTTAAGATTAACCAGAACTGGGTGAAGCAAAGAAAATACAACATTCGCCACCTCAAAAATATTACTTGAAATAAAATGACATTCATTTAATATCAGTTTTAATCAACATTTACTAAATATACAAACGGCATTCATAGGGAAACATCAGTCAAAGAAATTGTCTTTGTTCAATGAAGTTCCATGGTATTTAGACCCTATTCATGTGGTATTTGGGGATTTACATTTTCACATTATTGTAGTACTGTGTGTCAATGCAAATTCACAATTGAGAAAGACTATCTTCTTTGACATATTAGACCATACACACTAAGGAAAAACGTTTTTAGGATGGGTATGGTTCAGCAGTTTCAGTCATACATTTTCTGCAATTACACTTTGGAGAGGAACGATATTCTTGTGAAATTTGTTGATTTGCATTTTCACAACTTTGATTAATTTCTATAGATATGGATATTGAGCCTTCTGTTATTTTTATAAATATGAAATAAATTAATTTGAACAATTCTTCCTCTGTTTTCTGTTTATTGGAATATAATACATTGTTATATAAAGATTACATTTGCATAAACATTTTTTTAAAAAATGTAAGTAATTTCACTAATCTTTTTTCATCACCTCTCATTTATGTATTATGTTAATAGTACAGATTGCCTAAAGATATTAAATTACATGGAAAATCTTTTTTAGATTTCAAAATTTATATAATCAGCATCAATCAGAAATTAAGAAATTCAAATGTAAACATATTTTCACAACTTTGATTAATTTCTATAAATATTTCATAACATATCATAAACTTAGTTAATAAACCTCATTACAATATTTCATAACATCATTAACTTAGTTAATAAACCTCATTACAATATTTCATAACATATCATTAACTTAGTTGATAAACCTCATTAACAATTAAATTTCATTAACAATATTTCATTAACTTAAGTTGAACAAACCTCATTACAATATTTCATAACATATCATTAACTTAGTTGACAAACCTCATTACAATATTTCATAACATATCATTAACTTAGTTGATAAACCTCATTACAATATTTCATAACATATCATTAACTTAGTTGATAAACCTCATTACAATATTTCATAACATATCATTAACTTAGTTGATAAACCTCATTACAATAAATTTCATTAACATTTATCATTAACTTAGTTGATAAACCTCATTACAATATTTCATAACATATCATTAACTTAGTTAATAAACCTCATTGCAATATTTTGTAAATGTTGCTCAAAACTGGTCTTCAATGAATTTTAACTTCTAAGAATTTATCTTGTGAAATGTTTTATCATCAAATAATAACTGGAAAATTATCTAATTGAAAGATAAGTAGTTTTTATTATTTATTTGAAGTATCAGGCTCTTTTTAAATTTTAAACATTAAGTAGTCTGCATGGAGCAGAAGAATAAATAACCTTTGACATTCAGATTTCTTCCTTGTCATTCTTTGTTACTTGTTAGTTATCAATAGTATGATTTTTATGTTTTAGTTGCTACCTATAACAGTCTCTCACAAGATTTGAACCTGTATTCTTGAATGTCTGACACAGAGAGTCTCATCGCATTTATCTATAACTTCACTTTTTCATGTCTTGTTTTACATTCACTCTACACACTTTCTTGGGATCCTGGGTTTTTGCTGACTTTTGCCTTTCTTCTTGGCATTATTTACTAAAGGCCTAGTTATAATGCTATCATTGCCCAGAACTGGGGCCCTATCTTAAATCTTGTCCCACTGTATGTGTAGATTTTTTTCGGTTTAGGTTTTGCACGGGTTTAGTTCTGGGCAAGAGATGCACTATAATTTGGTCTTTAGGAAAGAAAGCTATGTTCCTTGTCTTCAGGCTTTCACCGCTAGTAATCGGGAATTTCTTTACCTGCTAGAGTGGGTTGTCACTCAATTGCTTAACCTCCTTTGCATATAACTTTTCTCATTAAAGTCTCATCGGAGCAATTTCCCCTGAAATGATCCTTAACTCTGCATACTTAATAATTCATCGATATCCTTCACAAGAAATCTTTATCTGTCCATTGAGCACAATAAATACACTATATTTAAATCTCATCATTAAATATCCTTAAATCTGCATGCCTAACACTTCTTTCATATCCTTCACTGTGAATCTTTCTTCATTGAGCCCAGTTGATTTAATATCCATTAATGTTATCATTAACGATCCTTAACTTTGCATGCCTAACACTTAATTCATTCATATCCTTCACTGTGAATCTTTGTCCGTTGAGGCCAATTGATTCACTATCCTTTCATATCATTAACGATCCTTAACTTGGTATGCCTAACACTTAATTCTTTCATATCCTTTACTGGGAATCTTTGTCCGTTGAGCCCAATTTATTCACTATCCTTTCATATCATTAACGATCCTTAACTTTGCATGCCTAACACTTAATTCATTCATATCCTTCACTGTGAATCTTTGTCCGTTGAGGCCAATTGATTCACTATCCTTTCATATCATTAACGATCCTTAACTTTGCATGCCTAACACTTAATTCTTTCATATCCTTCACTGTGAATCTTTGTCCGTTGAGGCCAATTGATTCACTATCCTTTCATATCATTAACGATCCTTAACTTGGTATGCCTAACACTTAATTCTTTCATATCCTTTACTGGGAATCTTTGTCCGTTGAGCCCAATTTATTCACTATCCTTTCATATCATTAACGATCCTTAACTTTGCATGCCTAACACTTAATTCATTCATATCCTTCACTGTGAATCTTTGTCCGTTGAGGCCAATTGATTCACTATCCTTTCATATCATTAACGATCCTTAACTTGGTATGCCTAACACTTAATTCATTCATATCCTTCACTGTGAATCTTTGTCCGTTGAGGCCAATTGATTCACTATCCTTTCATATCATTAACGATCCTTAACTTGGTATGCCTAACACTTAATTCTTTCATATCCTTTACTGGGAATCTTTGTCCGTTGAGCCCAATTTATTCACTATCCTTTCATATCATTAACGATCCTTAACTTGGTATGCCTAACACTTAATTCTTTCATATCCTTTACTGGGAATCTTTGTCCGTTGAGGCCAATTGATTCACTATCCTTTCATATCATTAACGATCCTTAACTTGGTATGCCTAACACTTAATTCTTTCATATCCTTTACTGGGAATCTTTGTCCGTTGAGGCCAATTGATTCACTATCCTTTCATATCATTAACGATCCTTAACTTTGTATGCCTAACACTTAATTCTTTCATATCCTTTACTGGGAATCTTTGTCCGTTGAGGCCAATTGATTCACTATCCTTTCATATCATTAACGATCCTTAACTTGGTATGCCTAACACTTAATTCTTTCATATCCTTTACTGGGAATCTTTGTCTGTCCAATGAACCCAGTTACTTCACTATCCTTTAAATTCATCATTAAATATCCTTAAATTTGCATGCCTAACACTTCTTTCATATCCTTCACTGAGAATCTTTCTTCATTGAGCCCAGTTGATTCAATATCCATTAATGTTATCATTAACGATCCTTAACTTGGCATGCCTAACACTTAATTCTTTCATATCCTTTCCTGGGAATCTTTGTCTATCCATTGAGACCAGTTGATTCACTATCCTTTCATGTCATTATTAATGATTCTTAACTCGGCATGCCTATTACTTAATTTATTTATATCCTCATAGTTGAGAGTAAAAGTTTACACCTACTTAGAGATTTGAGTTAAATATTTGTGTCAAGTAAAATATACGATGGTTTAAGGAGAAAGAAAACCGTATTTTTCGAATATTCATTTTTTCATTCTGCTACAAATATTTCCCCAAATTGTGAAATTTTTTTCTCATATTATGTTTTAGTAGTATATGTATGATTTGAAATTGTGTGGAAATGTTAGTTTTTGACCAGACTGGGTTTGCACTTTTGATGTGAATTTTTCAGTGTGCTCATAATTGTGTGTCTGTTGGCTTCAGTGTGATTTTTCTATTAAAGGTGGTTTTAGTCTGTTTATGGAACAGTGTCAGTTTTGCAATTTTTCATGATTGTAAAAAAATTTTCTGTTTTTTGATTACATGGTAAGGACTCTGGCAACATGGGTGTAAAGATGTTATGATTGTATATTCATGAACAAACACATATTTGCTATCAAAATGTGTTTTAAGTATATACACAGGTCTTGATGTTGACCACATGGAAATTAACTGTAATTTGGACATCTGCATTTTTAGATACTGTGCATAGGTAATGTCTGAATACTGGTCAAGGATGTTGGTGTAGATTTTATCTTGATGAGTTTCAAAAAAGATTTCATTTAAGATGAACTGCATTTGTTTTCCTTTCACTTTGATGTCTGTCAAATTGTCTGAAAGTGGACGAACCGGTTGTAATGTGAATGGACAGGTTGTAATGTGGACAGAAATGTTGTCATGTGAAAGAAGATCAGCTCATATTATAGGCATGTCCACATCTCTCAGCATGAATTTCCAGATAAAGTTCCAGTGTAGTCCTAGGTGTAGGGTAAGTTCCTTCATCCTGTATGTCTGGATTTTGGAACCGTTTGCAATTGGAATGTGGAAGAGGCTGGTCTGTGTCCAGCTGGAGTTGGATTACACTTATCTCAACTCCAGTATTCACAAGAAACACGCATCTGGTTTTCTGTTTCACATAGAATAAGTGATATTTTCTTCTCCCTCCAGCCACAGTCATTGCTGTTATCAGCTGGAATGGTAGTTTTCCCTGTTGCTTGAAGTTAAAGGGGTTGTTTCATTCCCTAGCATCATTGCCAAACTTGAAATGATATGAGTACAAACTGCCCTGGGTTTGTTTATGTGGCTGTTTCTTTCTGCTCCTGCTTTTTATGGAACCTGCTGCGGGGCTGTCAATGGCTTCTCAGTTCTATCTTGAGTGAGGAGACTTTTTCAGCATGGCTTTCAGCTTGCTCATCTCAACCTTAAATTCCTGCAGTTTGTTGCGCTAACCGTTTGGAATAGCAGGTATGCTGATCCTTTGTGGGCTACTGCTAGACTTTTGTATCAGTAGCATCTGTCAGTTTGTTGAAAGAGTTGGTGTCTACCATTAGTGCTAGTATTTATGTTGCTGTATGAGGAAGTTTGTCTGGTGACAATTGCATTCGTACTTTCTCAAACATAGTATTTTGTCCGAGTTGTGTTTGTACATGTCGCAGTAGTTGCAATAAAGTCGTGTTGCTGAGATTGATGTCAGTGAACAGGTCTTATAACATGGCCTCTTTGAACCAAACAATTCTCTTGATGATGGCATTTTTGAGGGTGTAATACATGTGTATTGTAGGTACCATATCCAACTTGTGTATGACTTTGAGTGGCAACACTTTCACCATGTTTATAAACTCGATTTTCTGTGATCTTATTTTCCTGACAGAAAAAAGGGCTTGTAATATTTGAGTCATTAAAAGGTTGTAGATAATGGCTTGTGAATACTTTGAAAACTCCCTTGTGAAGGTTAGACATTTTTGTCATTAAAGGAGACTGCGTCTTCTATTTGTGATTGTGAGAAGGAAGTAGTGACAAATTGTGGATGAAGGCAAAAGAGAGGTAGACTGTGTTGGTAAGCAGGAAATAATGAGGTAGGTTATGGTTTTCGTGCAAACCTATGTAAAGCTATGTAGTAGAAGTTTTGATAATTTTTAGGTCAGTTTAGACATTTTAAATCAGATTTTGTATGTGAAGTTGTTCTGTTTCAATATATATTGCTTATTTTGATATCATCATTAGTTATTGAACATAATTACAAGTTCATATCATTTAGACTAGCAAAAATTTGAAACAAGGACAAAAAATACAGTTTACCAAAGGCAAAATACATTTATTTATACATGAACCTTGGCATGTTTGCATTGGACAGAAGTGCGTATGTGTCTTCATGAGGGGAAAAGTCTGTACTTAACTACTTGCAGTGAGTTGAAGGATCCAGTGTCACTGAAGTGGATTGTTATTTGCTTTTGACCTGGTCATCGGTGCCATTGTCTCAGGCATAAATTCTATTCATTTGGAAGTGTGGGATTTGTTGATTGGTCATTTTTGATAGACTATTTATGATGTAGCATGCGGACATAGTTGAGAGCTAAAGTTAACACCTACTTGGAGATTTGAATTAAACATTTGTATCAAGGAAAATGTGTGGTGGTTTAAGGAGAAAGAAAAATGTATTTTTCAACCAATTGTTTTTTACTCTACTACTTATTAAAAAGTTAAGAAACTTAGTGGATTTTGAACAAAATCAAATCTATCAAGGACTACATAATTTATCTCAAATAATATTTTTGTGCTGGTGAGTGGCATGTTTTCTTTGTTTCTTCCAGTCCTTGTCAGTCTTAAGTTCAAGCCCATACAAATCCAGGTGATATTTTCTTTCTCCAACAGCATTCTAGAAAGACATGAATGAAAGAGTATTTCTGATATTGTAGGAAAATTCAAATTACAGAGCTACATTATCTTCAATTTTCCCATTAGTTAATCAAGTTAATGTGCATTTGAAACATCAACCAAATAGAGATTCACTTGCAAAATGTGCAGTGGAAAAGAAGTATGAATAATCCACAATGTGTACTGGGAAGATCCGACCAAGTTGTATGCAAATAGTATTGCATTTTCAGGCAACTACTGCTAACAAATGGTTACCCAAGTTTGAACAATGATAGCAGTTGGTAGTTTAGAATTGCAACAAAGTCTTTTGTTACATCTTATTGCTAATCCGATGCAGTTAACTGCAAATTTTACACAAAGTCTAGAATCTGACAGAAACAATAAACATCAGGTAGATCTGTCCACCTACACTCATCTCTGACTGCCAACAGGCAGTGTCTTTTACAGCTAACAAGGGGAGTTGTTATAGATTCATCATGTCTATAAAAGACACATGGTGATTTCACTTCATTTTTCTTCCAGATTTTTACAATGTCACCTTTGGTTGGCCACTAGGTAAGCAAGCACGTATTAATTTTAGCAACAGATAATGAACTGACTGAGTATAATAAAACATGAAGATAATGTGTTTCCTCATGAGATTTATTTAATTTGAACAGCAAAATACTTCTAAGATAACTAGAGAACCTGCCTGGATTTATTAATGGCAGACATTACATTAACAACAAACATGATGCAGATAACAGTGTCTTTGTGGCAGATTCATATGAAAGACTAAAAAGTAATTCTAGAGAGTATAGTACTTTTCTCTTGCTTACACCAACTAAGAGAATTAGAGGACCTACTAGGATTTGAAAAACATATTGAAAATTGTGAAGATGAAAATTAGGTTTGAAGGAAAAATTTTGCTAGAATTCACAGACAAGAATCAGTCATGAATCTTTATGGCCTGAAGAAAACTGATGTATTGCAAGAGATTGACATTTATAACTAGACAGGAACATGTCAACAAAATCCTGGCTGATAAAAATTCTAGCTGTTTTGCTTAGGAGAATTTTATTGCATCTTTTTTTATCATTCAATGCAGATTTTCTGTAAATGTTAGTTTTGTTTGACCAAAATTTGATGATTTACTACATTCCTTGTGGACTTGTTAGAACTAAATTATTCAAACAATACAAAAAAGTATTTCTGAAAATTCCTTAAAAACAAGAAATGAGATTGGAGAAACATTTGTAAAAAAAGAAAAAGGAAATATTTCTCAAAAATAATTTAATTGATTTGTGATTTATGAATAAGTTCTGAAAGTTTCATTAAGATACA
Source organism: Ascarosepion bandense (assembly GCA_037127315.1). Classification (NCBI taxonomy): domain Eukaryota; kingdom Metazoa; phylum Mollusca; class Cephalopoda; order Sepiida; family Sepiidae; genus Ascarosepion; species Ascarosepion bandense. The sequence goes on from JBBBDQ010000880.1 coordinate 1,249,450, forward strand.
CCAATGTAATTTTTACAAGAATATCCCCATCAATTATTTAAAAAAAAAAAAAAAAAGACGCACAAATTTCTCCTAATTTATGATCTCGTGACGCAAGAAAAACCAATTTTTATTTTAAACAAACTTTTCTATGGATCTCTACAGGATACATGAAAGAAACAATTTCTTTCATCTTAAAATGTCGTTTTTATATTTTGTATATTTTTAAGCATGTACCTTTCCTTTTTTTTTTTTGTTTGCGAATTTTTAAAATTGGATTTACCTACTTCGTTGAGGTAATTTTGCTTTGTACATGCCTAAATCTAAGGAACCAAATTTTGTCTAACACCGCGTAAATTTTTCCATCTCACTTTTTCAGACAAAAAATATTGTCTTCAGAATTAATTTGACGTTTGTATTGTTTTTTTTTTTTTCATTTTTAATTCTGTTTTTGTGTCAGTCTTTTCATCACCTTCGTCTTTAGTATTATATATGAAATTAACGAACAATGCAAAAATTAGGTTGATTGTCAGAGGAATCTCAGAAAGATCGTTTGATGTTATTAATTTTTAAAAAAGCATTTAATTGCATTTTCTCTGACAGGTAAGTGGAAGAATACAAACGTTTTACAAACAATTTCGATTTTTAAAAAATCCTTATTTACTGACTTCTCTCCCCATTGTTGTTTCAAGTTGTTATATTTTTCTTTTTTTTAGCATTAAGAACGAGAATTAATTTCTGTAGTAGTAGATTTATCTTCTAATGTTATTTTAAAAAGAAAATAAATTACATTTTCACTTTATTATTTCACTTTTTAATTATTTCCATCGATTTTTGTCATTTGGTTTTAGTTTGGATATGTCTAAAAAATTCAAAAATATTCGTCTTCGTAAGACTAAAATGCATTTTTTTTCTTTTTGTTTTAAAAATAAAACTTTTAATTTACTCTTTAAAATTTACTTTAATCTATAAAAAAAAACCCAGATATATGAAGAAAAAACAGCTGTTGACAATTTCACTTATTGTATTTAGGCAAAATAATTTTTTTTTTTTTTTTTGTTCCACGTTCAGTTTTTTTTTTCTGATTACACACGTGATACAGAAATTTTTGGATGTTTTAATAACTCAATATACAAAATAATTGTGCATAATAGCAGTTGATTTATTGCTTTTTGAGTTAAAATCACAAATCTTTATTAAAAATAAAATCGTTGTTCATTTCATAAGCCATTCACTTGATTCGTTTCAGTTCAATTTTGAAAAACAGATGAAAACTGAACGTCGAATGAAAACGAGAAAATTGTAAAATGGTAGGTACCTTGTGTTCAAACAATATGTTCTAAAAGAGGCGATGCAAAAAGTAAATTTGGTAAACTTTCGTTTTAGTTCCCGAAGGCTTTTCCCCCTTCAAATTTATCCAAAATAGCATTATTTCTGTGCAAATGTATATGCTGAACTCAAATCAACAATTAGTTATTGAAAAAAACCTACCTTTTTTTATTTGAAAGTCCATAAAAAAAAAAAACGGACCATATCTCGCACTTTTTCACTTCCGTCACTCTCATGAAGTAATGTAATTAACTGCAGAATGATGTACTGCGTAGGCAACAAATTTCGGTCGATTTACTTCCTTTACTGAAACTTCTGGATATTTACTTCCTGTAATGAAAGTAATAAGCGTAGAAATACAATAGCATATTACTTTCATTACAGGAAGTAAATCACTTGAAGTTTCAGTAAAGGGACAAAATCGACTGAAAATAAGCTTACATTTGTTGTCCTACGCCGAAAGAAATTCAGCAGTTAATTACATGACTGTGTTAGAGTTACGGGAGAGAAAAAGTGCGAGATATAGTTTTTTTTAAGGACTTTCAAATAAAAAAAGGTAGGTTTCTTCGATAACTAATTGTTGATTTGAGTTCAGCATATACATTTGCACAGAAATAATGCTATTTTAGATAAATTTGAAGTGGGGGAAAAACCTTCGGGACCTAAAATGAAAATTTACCGTAAATTTTAACTCACGATATTAAGTTACTTTTTAAAATATAGAATTTAGGATTTTAATTTTTTTTTATGTATCACAGAGATGGTGGGTAGATTTAGGTACCTCCACTCATTTGTTGAAATATAACAGAATAGCATGATGTTAAAAGGCCCAAAACTTAATAAAAACAGTTTTACTTTTATTATGGGAATGTTCATGTTATTATTAAGAGGAAAGATTAAACTACATTTTAAATATCTTTTAGGTACACCCATAGATTTGCTGAAAAAACAGTATAGTATTAGTAAGAAAAGGCCCCAAACTAAATAACACACAAAGTTTTATCGATAAAAGGTTCATGTTATTAGGATAGATCCAAGTATTTTTTAATTCTTTCTGACACGTTCGAAATTTTGATATAAAAATCTTTTTTTTTTTTACGTCTGTGAGTGGCGCAATTTTTGCAAGGGTTTGAATGGCAGAACATAGTATTATTACGCAAGGCACTTTTTGCTGGTGAAAGACACATTAATTTGGAAATTCTTGCAAAAATCAAAATAATGGTCGGATTTTGATAAAAATTTCAGGACTTATTCATGAATGACTGGAATCATTTTTAAATAAATTATTTATAGAAATCTTTTTAAAAAAAATATTTGTTTTTTTTAATATATTTTACTCCCAACCACTAATTAATTTCCTGAAATGTCTAAAAATTCGCTAGCGTTCGCCCATATACTTAATATTAAATTGGAGAATGCTAATCAATTCTCTATTTTTTTCTAAATTTACCATCTTATAGGAAATCTGCTCTGAATTGTGAAAATGAAAACGCAATAATACTGTGCTATTTTTCAACATTCAACAGGCTTTGCAAATCATCCCTTTCAATTCTTAGTTTCCTGATTTTGTTAAAATGAAAAATTTTGAAATTCATAATTTGTGGAGTTAATTAAAGAGAATATGAAAAATAGTTATTAAAAATAAAAATTAATAAATGCCATAACATTTCATAAATTGAGTTATCTCTGTCGTTATATAATTTCATTCTGTTATTAAATTGTAAAATTATTTTAAAAGAAAAAATTATTTTAATTTTTCATAAAACCACTTCAAACATAAGGCTATAACTAAAATTCTATAAAATATTTTATAATTGCTGAAAATATTGTGGTAATTTTGTAATGTTACTACATAGTTAAAATCCAAAAAACAAAGGGTGTGATTAAGCTAACATAAAATTATGTCAAATTTGTCTTCCATATTTAGCATTTCTTGACAGCTTCCATCTGTCATGTCAATTATCTGCTCTGATAGCATGATGATAACTTACTGATAACAAGGCTACCGTAATTAAGAAACACTTTTATAGTACATTTCAGTAATACTTGATTGTATTTTCAGTAATACTTGCTTCAAATCAGATTAAGGTGAGTTGAAATTTACTAATTTTAATAGAATAATATTTTAGGTATATTTCATTTTTTGCAAGATTTTTTGAAAACTGAGAATTGGTTTCTGTTTACAAAATGTGTTGATCGATGAAAAATAGTCGGAAAATTGAAATTTATTTTAAAATCAGAAACACTTTAGATTCCAATCGATATAATTTCAGTTTGAAATACACCAGAGTATTTTGCTTACTGGAATTAGTAAATTTAATCTCTTGGCTTTGAATTAAAGCTTCAAGAAAACTTTTTTATTTTAAAAAATTCAATTTAAATTTAGGTAATGAAAAGAAGTGGAGGTACCTATTTTTAATGCTTCCTAACGCGCTCAAATTTTTTTATTAAAGATCTTTGCTTTCTTTGTTTTTCATCAGTGAGTGACTCGATTTTTAGAAGCGTTAACTACTGCAAATGTAATATTACACAATTTACTTTTTTTGTTGGTGAAAAAAAACATTTTTTAAATTGTTGCAAAAATCAAATAATGGTCAGATTTTGATGAAAATTTCAGGACTTATTAAGAAATGAAGGAAATTATGTTTGAAATCATTATTTTTTTAAAATCTTGGTAAAAATATTTTTTTCTTTTTCCATATGTTACACCCCTCCCTACAATTCATTAAATTTCTACAAATTGTCTAACGTCCCAGAATTTTGTTTCTTTAGCTAAATGTAGGGCTCCTTGGGGAAGATAAATCACCTTTTTCTTTTTTCTAACAGGTTTTTCCTTTTCAGAAAATTTGCTCTGAATAGTACAAACAAAAATGCAATAAACTATGCCATTTTTTTATTCAGATCAACTTTTAATTTCTTTTATAAACAATATATATTATGGATATCATAGTCTGAAGAGCAAAGTTTGTTTTTTTTCTTTTTGATGTATAATGAATTTTTACAAGAATTGTTTTCACTTTTTAATTATAATAATTCATAAATTTAAAAAAATATTAATTATTTTTTCAATTATTGTACCAATTAAGTTATTAAGTAAATACCATATTTACTAATCAAAAATTGAAAATGTTAATGCAAGTCTTCACACAATAAGATATTTAAAATAATTAAAATATTTTCTTGTGTGCCGATATGACTGTTTTGCTTTTATGGTAGTCCATAACTGCCATCCCATTAAAAGGTCACATATTTTAAGGGTTGTGCCCATATTAAACATTTACATAATAAATTTATGTCAATTCTGGTCAACCACACTTGGTCATATAAGTAAAAATGCTTGATGACAGGGCTGTTGTTGCCTACTTGAAAGGTTAGCGAGTCAGACCTTTGTGATTAAGAAATACTTCTATTTTAAATTTCATGCCATAAACAAGTAATATTTGTTTTAAATCAGATTAATTTAACTTTGAATTTGCTAATTTTCAAAAATAACATATCACAGATGTATGCTTTATTTTTGAATGATTTTTTTTTAAAACTGAGAATTAACTTTTGTTTACAGATGTGTTTATCACTCAAAAGTGGCTGTAAATTTTATAAAATTTTTGAAATCTCAAAATTTTACATGGCAATAGTAAAATTTTTGTTTGTAATTTACCAGTGTATTTTGCTTCCTGGGAATAGTAAATTCAATCATTTAGCTTTCAATTAAGCTGAAATGAAAGCTTCAAGAAGCTTTTTTATTTCTAAAAATGAGCCACATCTCACTCGTAAAGCATATAGTATGGGAAGAATTTAAAGTTTCATGAAACATCACAGCTGCCAAAGCCTGTGTTAGATACAGGTCCCAATTCCCAGTGTTATCCTTCACCAACTTAGCCAGCACATCTCCTAAGGTCCTATGAAACCTTTCTACTTTTGCATTATTCTGGAGATTATAGGGAGGATTATTGGTCATATGCACTATATTCAGTTTGCTAGAGTCTCAATTCTATTCACATTTTCTGGTCCATTGTCTGAGACCAGTTGCTCAGGGACTCAATACCTAGGAAATATCTTGGTCATTACTAAACCAGCCACAGTCTGAGCTTTCTTATTTGACATGGCTAATGCCTTAGGCCAATTTGTTAGCCAGCCTACAAAACTCACTATATACATGTTCCCCTTGGAGGTTTCCCTGTATGGTCCTGACACATTCATGCTAACGTTTTCAACTGGGAAATTAGGGATATCTCTTCCAGAAGGGCCATCTACTCTGGATCTGACATAATGCACAGCTCTGAATGTAGATGGTAATGTCAATAATAAGTTCTCCCAACTCAGTCAGAAGTCTTATTGATTCCTATATGACCTACTTTACCATGACACTGCTCCAATATTTCCGCTCTCAGGTCTCTAGGCACGTACTGTCTGAGCTTCATTTTTTTTTTCATCTCTTCCTGAGAGGTAACACAGCCTCCCTTCATGTACTGCATACTTGAAGTCCTTTCTGCTTCCCATCTTTATCTTAAAAGTGGCTACCTCATTGTCCATCTGACACTTCTCAATCTTTTCAATCCAGTGAGGTTCAGTCATCACCTGGGTACTCTCTTTTGCATTGGTCTCTCACACAGGATGGTCTCCCAGCCTATTGGAGTCAATCACCCTAATCTGATAAGCCCTATCTTCTACTCCTGGTTCCACCTTCACTGATTCCATTTTCTAGTTACTTTGGTATTCTTGACAAGTTAACGTGTCTCTGCTGACCAGGCATTCTATCTTGCAGTTTTACCTGCTCAGTTTAAATGACCACTGCTGCAAATCCCTGTCTGAATTAGCCACCACATTATGGTTGGCCCTTAACAGATGTCATATTCTGGCCCAGGGCCCACTATGTTCTTGTTCCTTCCTTCTTCAGCTCTATCTTGGACATTTCTTTCCTGTCTCTCAAATTTCTCCCATTGTATGGATCTCATTAGTAAGGCCCTTCCTACCTCTTCCTCTTTAGTTATTTTAATTGTTTTGTTGGCCTAATTGGCCAAGATTAATGGCACCACCTCTGCCAATTCTACCACTACCTCACACACAAATACCTTGTACTCCTCAGGATCGCACACTGTATTAACTAGATGATTCCTTTCATCTCCCCTTCTTTCAGTGGCCAGTCTGCCTCTACTTCACACTCCTATTCTATGGGGCAGCTTAATATCTTCACCAGCCACTACTGCTACTGATTTGTTGGGTGTTTCTCCCAAGGGTTTCTACACTGTCTACCACTAATACAGTGGGGTGGAATACTATATGTGCCTTGTGTTAATACAGCGAATCCTCTCCTAGAATTACTTCCTCATACAATTCTAGTGTCATGTAAAATTTATGGTCACCCTCTGTCTCTCCTACTCTTACTGGGAGTCTCACTATCCCCCTTATGGTCATGGGCTTCCTATCCACTTGACTAATCACTGTCGGGTCTTTTCATCCACCACTCCTTCCTGAGGCTTCTAAGTTGGTTCTCTACGATCAAGGACACTGATGCTTTTGTATTAACCAGGGCCCTCAAAATCAACCCACTTACAACTACCTTATCGGTCAGTTCTCTTCCTTGTGTCAGCAGGGAGAACACCTTAGCCATCCTTCTTCTAGAGTGCCTTTCTTTTGCCCACCTAGACATGGGTGCTGGCAGGAATGACTCCCTATTACTATTCCCCCAAGAAGGTCTTTTGCTATCTCTTATTATCCCAAAGTGCCCACTGGCAGGATGTTTCTAGGTACTTCCCCATTTATTTTATAGGGGCCATTTCATATTGGCATCCTGGTTTAATAAGAGACCAGCACCTCCTCTCATAGCACTTCTTGTCTAAATGACTGATCTGGCCACATGTCCAGCACTACATTCTTCCCTTTTATTCTTGGGGTGGCCCATTAGCATTTCCTTGGTTCTGTCTAATGCAGGCATGCTTGATGGCATGGGCAGTGGGTGCCTTCCATTATGCCTTATGACCTTGATGATCACTGAGAACTTGACTGGGGCCCTTTTATCACATCATGCCAGTTGCATTTGTTACATGGTGCTTCCACATACTTGTCAACTAATTGGGCTTCTATGGAGGTGTTGTCCCTGATCTCTTGTGTGAAAGCTAGAGTTGCCAAATTTTCAGCTCTCACTCCCAAATCTCTGGGAAATTTGCCCTTCATCTGGGTCAACTTCATGACGCTTTTCATTGCCTTAACTGCAGTGCTTTCATCCACAAATTCCTGAACCAACAAACCCTTCAGGTCTGTCCATGTCAACTGAGTGTCCACAATCAGGTGATACTCTATAAACTGTGAAACCTTGTCCTCTGCTGCATTGTATACTAGGGAAAGTGTTACCCTATCAGACAACTCATATATGAGCTGGTCTGTCCTTATTGACTCCAGCCAATTCTTTAGTCCCTCCCCAATGTTCAGAACTCTGGGTCCCCACAACAGGCCCCTCAGGCAATCTCACTTCTTCCACTTTTTCAGATATCTCTAACCTGTTGTCACTTGTTTCTACTTAATTAACAATTGAAATTGCTGACAGTAAAAACAAATCTGATGAACTTGAGCTACAAATTAAAACAAGAAAACCATGAAAATTGTCCTACCTACTTATTGTTGTGTTATCACCCGCTACCTCTAGATTTTTTTTTTTTTTAGATGGAGATCAATAGATTTGTACAGTAAAAAGAAATTAACCAAACATCTCTCGGTTCCATTTCACTCTGTTGATTCATTTGGACTGGTCACTCTTGAACCAATTGTTGGTCATGGCACAAACTATAACAGCTGGTCTGTACTCAAGCTCAATCCACTTGGCCCAATTATTGTAACATATCAACTTGTGTTGATTGATCACAAAACTGGCTTGGTCCAAATAGTCGACTGGAATCGATGATTTGGTTTGGTCATGTCAGCGTAAAGTAACATGAAAAGAAAAGTATTTACATGCAATTCCTGGATACAAAGTTTTTAGTACAGTTATAGCTAAAACAGGTCTGTATTCTTCATGCAGTAAATATTGACTCTTCCTGACTATTGTGATACAGTGTTTATCTTGGTTTTAATGAGACTTCTAGAATAAGATTTTATAGTTGGATGTTTTTCTTCAGGCATATTGTATCATCAGGCAAAGCAGCAGTCTCATCTCTCTCTCTTTTGTCTGCACCCTCTCTGGTTACCAGTCTGCATCTCTTCATATTGCTTGTCGAATCGCTTTGGCCAGCGAAACTCTCTTTTTTCTCTCTCTGGTTTCCAGTCTCTTCTGCTTCTTTATTCATGTGTCGTGTCACACAAATGCACTCAAGTATCAGGATTTTGAATTACTATAAAACTGTTACATACAATCAGCAAAATACAGTTGCAATTTTGGGGAGACAATGAGGAAGGAAGGCTTGGAGAATTTATCACACACAAGACATATCAAAAGTAAGAACAGGAATGAAAAACATTAAGTATCCAACTTAAAATTATGATAGAGGACAACATACTACAAAAACAGAGAAAGTTGAAGAAGGTAAAAATGAATGGTAGGAGCCAGAGACAAGAATCAGCTATATCCAGAAGAGACATTGTTTATACAGTGAGAGATTGACTGGATGGCAATATTTATACTTAGATAGTAAACAAAATACTGGCTGATGAAAATCTCAGTTGCCGTGAATTCGCTCTGTAAATCATAAACAGTAAATGTCAGAAAAACTGAGGATTTTAAAAACAAGGATCCAGCTCTTATGTAACAGTGCATTTTTTCCTGCTTGCATTATCAGAAATACTGTTGGAGAAAAATAGTTTAACATTTGTATTGTGTTTTACCATTTTTTTAAATTTCTTTTTCTTTTCATATGTGACATTATTACTATATCAACTGAATGAACATTATAAGGATCCAGTTGGTTGACTGAGGAATCCTAATGAAATTATCTCTCTCTCTCTCTCTCTCTCTCTCTCTCTCTCTCTCTCTCTCTCTCTCTCTCTCTCTCTCTCTCTCTCTCTCTCTCTCTCTCTCTCTCTCTCTCTCTCTCTCTCTCTCTCTCTCTCTCTCTCTCTTTCTCTCTCTCTCTCTCCTTCCTTCCATAATTTTATTTTTTGGCTTTCGAAGCATAAGAACGAGAATAAATTTTTTTGTGTTTTTTTTTCTCAAATATTCTTAGAATAAATATTAAAATAAATAAGTTTTGACAAATTCGTTGAAGAAAATTATATTACAGTTGTTTTATTGTTTCACTTTTTAAGATTTTCCATATAACTAAATTATTTCTTTTTCATTGCTATGACTAAGTGAGTTTGGATATGTAAAATGAAGGCAAGAATATTCAGCCTCTGCATGAAAGATGAATCTTTTTTGTTTCAAAAGTTTAATTTGCTGTTTTTTTAATCAGTTAGATAATTCTAAAGAGGAAAGATTATAAAGTAAAAAAAAAACAATATCGTCTTTAATTTAGGAGGATTTCACTTAAAAATTTTTTAAGGAAAAGTAATGTGTTTGTTTTTGCATTCTTATTTGTTATACTTGAAGTTCTCACATTACTTTTTGGATAGATGTATCTCCAAAAAAAAAAAAAAACCTAAAGATTTATAAATTAAAAAAAAAGTTTAAACTTGAATAACTTGCAAAATATTATAAAATATTTGTTTTTCTTTTGTAAAGCAAATTTTTAAATTTTCTGTCATTATTGTTCACTTTTTGACAAACTGAATGTTACATAATTTCAGAAAATTTTTAAAAGTAATATAGTGGCAGTGGAATGCCTTGCTTGGGGTCACATGATTAAAAAAATATTACAAAATGTATTGATATTATAGTGAAAGCTTTTTGTTTTATTGAATTCCTTATTCAAAATTTGGAAAGTGTTAGTATTTTTATGGCAATTTCTGTATGGTGTATATTTGACCTATCTTTGCCCTACTGTCAAATTGCACTTCTGGCTGTTTTAAGGTTGTTTTTTATTGAGTTACATCTGAAAAAGAAATTAGCTTCATCTCTATTGTGCTATGATGTATAAAAAGAGGCTGAAAGGCATTCACTATCAAAATGAAATTTACATAATCAGTCAGGTTTGCTCATCTGTGTCATATTTTTACAGTCAGGTTTTTCTGAATTAAATTTTCTCAATGTTTAAGTTGGTGTCATCTAAAAATTATTAATCCATTAAAATTATCTTTTTATTACTTTAAGACAATCAAGATGACATATTTATAACTTGTTTGAAGCCAAACCTCTCTGATATACACTGTTTAAATTTGATTTTTCTTTTAGTTTGTGATACCTATTCATAGACATGAAATTTTTTAAATTAGTTCTTATTTGTTTTTCTGGGGTATAACCATTTGTATATGGGACAAAGTTCAGTGGTTAAACAATCTTTTTTCAAATACATTCAACTGCAGCAATTACATTTTTATCTTTATTGGGTGCTGTATTTTGTCCCTGTACTAATTTAATCTTGATATAAATCTATGTGCATTATCACAATATAAACTGATTTCATATCTTCTGCACCCTCTCTATTAACATGATTTTTCTTTCTTTTGTTCACAGATGTGACTCTACAAAAATTGTTGTATTCATAAAAATTGTAATTATTGGGAATTTCAATGAAACAAATCAGGACTCTTCACTTTCCATCAAGAACCGAGAAATACTTGCTAAATGCTTGATGCTAAGCCCATGCAAGGATATTATCAAAACATAATAGTCAACATTAACTTAGAAGAAATCGTGTGTGTTATGTCTTTTGTATAAATCAGTATTATACATTAGTAAATGATGAAGAAAAACTATATTCTTTGAATTTTGGAAATCTGTAGTGAATAAAAAAATATTGTTATATGGAATCAGACACTGTAGGAAACCCAAATTCTTTTGAATTTTGTGGATCTGCATCTTCAGCCAAATCACATTTAGTGAACCATATGGGCACATATACTGCAGAGAAATCCTATTCTTGTAATGTTTGTTGAACTACATTTTCAGAGAAGTCAAATTTAGTCAATCATATGCAAAAACACACTGCAAAGAAAGCCTATCCTTGTGAGGTTTCTAAGTCATCATTTTCAGATAAGTCCAATTTGTTTTGCCATATGGAATCACACACTAGTGAGATATATTCTTGTGAAATTTGTGGATCAGACTTTTTACAGGAGTTGGATTTGATGCGCCATATGCAAATACATACTGCAAAGAAACCTTATTCTTGTGAAATTTGTGGATCTGCATTTTCTGTAAAGTCCCATTTGGTAAATCATATGCGAACACACACAGGTGAGAAACCATATTCTTGTGAAATTTGTGGATCAGCATTTTCACGGAAATCATCTTTGAGGAACCATATGCAGATGCACACTGGAGAAAAACCATATCCTTGTGAAGTATGTGAATCTGCATTTTCCGTCAAGTCAGATTTAGTGCGCCATATGCGAACACACACTGGAGAGAAACCATACTCTTGTGAAGTTTGTGGATCTGCATTTACACGAAAGTCAGGTTTGATGAGCCACATGCACACACACACTGGAGAGAAACCCTATTCTTGTGAAGTTTGTGGAACAGCTTTTTCAATCAAGGTGCATTTGATACGCCATATGCCAATGCACACAGGAGAGAAACCATATTCTTGTGAAGTTTGTGGATCTGCATTTTCACTAAAGTCAGGTTTGGTTAGCCACATGCAAACACACACCGGAGAGAAACCCTATACGTGTGATGTTTGTGGGTCTGCATTTTCTCGAAAGTCAACTGTAATAAGCCACATGCACACACATACTGGGGAGAAACCCTACTCATGTGATGTTTGTGGATTTGACTTTTCAGCTAAGTCCAATTTGGTGCGTCATTTGCGAACACACTCTGGAGAGAAACCATATTCTTGTGAAATTTGTGGCTCTGCATTTTCACAGAAGTCCACTTTAGTGCGCCATATGCGATCACATACTGGAGAAAAACCATATTCTTGTGATGTTTGTGGATCTGCATTTTCAAAAAAGACATATTTGACATCCCATAAGCAGACACATCATGGAAATTAACCATATCTTGTAAAGTTTATAGATCTACATTTTCATGTTAGTTAAATTTGATGAGCTATGTGCAAAAAAAAAAACTGAATAGAAACTTGTGAATTTGCAGATCTCCATTTTCATGAAATTCATGTTGAGTTTACAGCATGCAAACACACTCATGGATCTGCATTTGTAGAAAAATTCAAATTTAGTACATTTCCTCATATTATTTTGACTATGTTCTTGTGATGTTTGAGGATTTACATTCCCAGATACATGAAATTTGATGTACTATCTGCAAATTCATATTAGAGAGAAACTAATTTTTTTATCTGCATCTTCACTAATCCCATATTTAGTGAAGCATCCACAGTGGAGAAAAAACATATTTTGCAAAAGTTTCTACCTCATAAAATCTGTCTCTTGACAGTTAGTCAATTATGAATGCATACACACTGGTGATGAACCATATTCTTGTAAATTTTCTGATCTATATTTTCACAGAAGTTAACATTGATACACTATATAAAAAGATACACTAGTGGTAACATGTACTGTTCTGAAGTATTTTGCAGAAGTAATTTCATGTGTCTCTGATTTAGTGTCTCATACGAGAATTCTCACAGGGGAGGAACCATATTTTTGTGTAATATATCCTTTTCATATGCTTTAAGTTTGAATGTATGACTTTATTTATTGAGCAGAAAGTATATTCTTGTCAAATATGTGGATCTGAATTTTGAAAGAATTCTGAGCTGAAAATGCACCTGCAAGCACACTATGCTTATAAACTTTAATCATGTGAATGAATATTTTTTACACATGCCTCAGTTAAAATTAACTGTGAATCTATAAATCATATTGTCTAGTTTTTCTGTCAACACTTTCAAGTTAAAAAACAACACATGTTCAATAACAACTGAAATGTAAGAGTCAGCATTTTCATTGAAATTTACACTGAAATTATAAAAGCAAAAGCCTAGTGGATGGGAAAATATGAATTATATTTATTGCAAGCAGCTCAGTTCTAATTTTTTCCATACAAATTCGGATAGGAAAATACACTTTTATCTATTCATGGAAATGTTTTTTTTGTTTTGTACATGAATGAAATGAAATGAGTCTTTTTCAGAATGTTTTAATCTTTGGAAAGATTTACTCTGACTATTGTAATGTTTTTTATTGATGAAATTAAATATGTGTAGGAGGGGAAGATATGAAAATGCAAGTGTTGGTTATAATTATAGACCAATAGGAAACACTGAAAATATGAGAATGTTGAAATTTTAAATTTTCTTTTCAGACATGCAGTCTAATGAGTCTCATTCACTTACCCTATGCTTTTCTTTTATCACTTGTGACAAATTTATATCCAGGTTCTTAAAATATTTCATCATTCATTGGCTGATATTCTATTAACACAATTTACAAATATAAAAGTTTAGCATTTTCTCTGAGTAAACATATATGACTGATATTTGCATTTTCATGTCTACCCCTCTCTTTCCTACACACACGCACACACAAACACACACACATATATATATATATAGTGTCATCAACAAATGCATTACTTTAGTCTGGTGAAATCCTTCCAGAGGATGAAAAATAGTAAAAGTAATTTTTCAAATTTGTCATTCATTTTCCTAACATTATTCAGCTATAAACATTAACCGAAATTTTTTATTTTGGCATCTATCATTCATCAGTTAATTTCTGTAAAATGGATATTGAGCCACCATTTCCATTTCAGAGTATGAAATAATTTGCAAAATTCTTGTGTTTTTTTTTATTATGTTCAGTAAGAACAAAACCTTATTTCCATAAACTTCAGTTTGAACATGTCAGCAATTTCATTAAATTTTATCATCTTCCATTTACATATTTTGTTAATAGTATAAAATAGATAATATGGATATTAAATTCATTCAGATTTTTAATGTTGTAATATACTGAAAATATATATGTATTGAAATATTCCTTGAGAACATTTCTAAAATGTGGATTATGTACAGTCCTTGAATTTATACATCAAATCATAATTATCATATTTATAGCAAGAATATTTGAATGATTAATTTCACATTAAGAAAACTTCAGTATATTTCTTTGGCACAAGTTTCCAAATAAATCCCATTCTTAAATTTAGTAAAAGGTTGTTTGAAACTGGCATCAAATGAAGTTTAATTTCTGATAATTAATTCCATGAAGAATTTACTCTTCATATCATAACATTGAACTTTTCAAATTAAAGATAATAAAATTGAAACCAGTTGTTATTTATTTTTTTAATTACAAGTCTATGATCCTTTTTCAGATTTGGAAGATGATGTAATCAGTATCAACCAGAAATTAAGAAATTCAAACATATTTTTCTGATATTTATAAAAGTGAGAGAGAATATTTAGATGGACAACTTCATAAGATATCTTTTGTAGAACTTTCTTAATAAACTTCATTATCATAGTAAATGTTGTTTGAAACTGGCAAGAAATAAACTTTGACTTCTGATAATTCTTTTGTGAAGTGTTTACTCTCCACATCATAAATGGAAATCTACCAAATGAAAAATAAGCAGTAGAATTGCCAGTAATTTTTATTTGAAAATCTCAAGCCTTTTTTAAATTCCAATCATTATGTAGCCTGCATAGTTCAGTAGAAATAGCCTTTGCCATTTAGACTTGCTTCCTTTCAAATCATCACTACTTCACTTAAGAAAATTTCAGTATATTTCTGTTGTGGAGATGTACAGACCTCCCGACTGTGAGCAAATTGTATAGTACTGACACCAAGAATTGTCATAGTAGAATGCAAGACTGCTACGAGACAGCTACAAGCCTGTTAGCTGTAAGCAAACTTCATATAATACTACAGATTCAGCAAGACTATGTTGATTTCAAGTGTCATTATGAATTTTGTTTGTGTGTGTGCTGGCTATTATGTTTTTTGTTTTTATTTTTTTTCATCAGAGTCATTGAAATATGTTGTGCACAAATATATATATTCATGGTTTTACTGACTAAACAAATAATTTACAACTTAAATATATGAAATGTTCAGTAAGCCACAAGTCTTTATATTAAAACACTTGAAATATGCATATATGTTTACTTATATCAAAAACGTTCATGAAGAAATTGCTATCCGAAATAAAATATAAAGTATAGTACCGATGATGATTTTTGTGAGCTTCAATATATACGACTTTCTACTTTGAATGACTGGGAACAAAGAGGGTGATAGATTTTCCCTCCTAACAATATCTCGTCAGATCATGTGACAGTTTCCTATTCTTATGAATATCTATTTTTCATTTTTTACAGGGTTAGTCAAGAGGATACAACATTTTGTTTCTTACAACAAAATTATATGAGCATTGCAAAAGTAGTGAAGACAATTCATAGTTCACATTTGAGAAAAAAATAATTTTCTTGTAACAATTTATAAACTCAGGCCAGCCAAAGATTTAAGAGATACACAATATAAAGGATTTAAATATTATGGTAAAACAGTTGTTAGAACAACAATAAAAACAGTTATTAGAACTACACTCAACAAGAACATTTATTTGATCTACACCCAGAAAAAACAGTTATTCGACCAACATACAGCAACAAGTTGTTAGAACTATACCTTGAAAAACCAGTAATTAGAACTACATCCGACAACAACAGTTATTAGAAATACACCTAGTAAAACTAGTTATTGAAACAACCATAAAAGTATTTTGAATATCAGACAAGATTGTTTGAAGCAAAGTTGCAAAAATCAAATGAACCTAGTACTTCACCTTCATTCACACTTGATGCAATCGCAAGATCCATTTTCAAATTTTTATATCACCCTGAAGAAGTTGTTACTTTTTTGTTGTATTACAAAACGCTCAAAGAAATTTTCAAAGAAGGAAAAATGTGTGTGGTTTAAGGAGAAAGAAAAATGTATTTTTCAACCAAATGTTTTTTACTCTGCTACTTATTAAAAAGGTAGGAAACTTACTGGATTTTGAACAAAATCAAATCTATCGAGGACTACATAATTTATCTCAAATAATATTTTTGTGTTGGTGTATGGTGTGTTTTCTTTGTTTTACCCAGTCCTTGTCAGTCTTAAGTTCAAGCCCACACAAATCCAGGTGATAAGTGAATTTATTGTAATTAAATTCTTTTTCTTTCTCCAACAGCATTCTAGAAAGAAATGAACAAAAGAGTATTTCTGATATTGTAGGAATATTCAAATAACAGGGGCTACATCATCTTCACTTTTCCCATTAGTTAATCAAGTTAATGTGCATTTGAAACAGCAACCGAGTAGAGATTCACTTGCAAAATGTGCATTGGAAAATAGGTATGAATACTCCACAATGTGTACTGGGAAGATCCGACCAGGTTGTATGCAAATAGTATTGCATTTTCAGGCAACTACTGCTAACAAATGGTTACCCAAGTTTGAACAACGATAGCAGTTGGTAGTTTAGAATTGCAACAAAGTCTGTTGTTGCATCTTATTGCTAATCCGATGCAGTTAACTGCAAATTTTACACAAAGTCTAGAATCTGACAGAAACAATAAACATCAGGTAGATCTGTCCACCTACACTCATCTCTGACTGCCAACAGGCAGTGTCTTTTACAGCTAACAAGGGGAGTTGTTATAGATTCATCATGTCTATAAAAGACACATGGTGATTTCGCTTCATTTTTCTTTCAGATTTTTACAATGTCACCTTTGGTTGGCCACTAGGTAAGCAAGCATGTATTAATTTGAACAACAGATAATAAATTGACTGAGTATAATAAAATATGAAAATAATGTGTTTCCTCATGAGATTTATGTAATGTGAACAGCAAAATACTTCTAAGATAACTAGAGGACCTGCCTGGATTTAGCAACAAAAATAATGCAGATAAGTGTCTTTGTGGCAGATTCAGATGAAAAACTAAATAGTCATTCTAGAGAGGATAGTTGATGTAAGCAAGAGAAAAGAACAAAGAGAATTAGACAACCTGCCAGTATTTGTTATCAGCAGACATTACATTAACAACAAACATGATGCAGATGACACTGTCTTGGTGGCAGATTCAAATGAAAAATTGAAAAATAATTCTAGAGAGGATAGTACTTTTCTCTTGCTTACACCAGCTAAGAGAATTAGAGGACCTGCTAGGATTTGGAAAACATATTGAAAAATGTAAAGACAAAAACTAGGTTTAAAGGAAAAATTTTGCTAGAATCAATAGACAAGAACCAGTCATGAATCTTCATGGCCTTAAGAAAACTGGTGTAATGCAAGAGATTAACATTTATAACTAGACAGGAACATGTCAACAAAATCCTGGCTGATAAAAATTCCAGCTGTTTTGCTTAGGACAGTATTATTGCATCTTTTTTTGTCATTCAATGCATATTTTCTGTTGGTTTTGTTTGAACAAAATTTGATGATTTACTTTCCTCATGGACTTGTTATAACTAATATTTATTATTCAAACAATACAAAAATCATTTCTCAAAATTCCTTAAAAACAAATGAGATGGAAGAAACAGTTGTAAAAAAAAATACAATTAAAAAAAAATATATATATAAAAGATATTTTTCAAAAATAATTGATTTGTGCTTTAAGTTCTGAAAGTTTCATTATGAGATAGCAATGTAATTTTTACAAGAATTTCCCCATCAATGATTTTGAATAAAAAATAAAAAAAACAAAGAAAACTGCCCAAATTTTCCCTAGTAATTTATGATCTCGCGTTAACGCAAGAAAAAGTAGTTTTTATTTTAAACAAAATTTTCAAAGGGTCTCCAAAGCATAAAAAGAACAATTTCTTTCATTCTTCATCTGAAAATTACGTTTTTTTTTTTTTTTAAATTTATTGTTTGTTTTTTATGTTTTTTTTTTTTCGACGACAAAATGTCGTTTTTATTTTGTATATTTTTAAGCATGTATCTTTTTTTTTTTTTTTTTTGAACTTGTTACCTACTTTCGTTGACGTAAATTTGCTTTGGACATGCCTAAAAAAACGAACCAAATTTTGTCTAACACCGCATAAATTTTTTCATCTCCCTTTTTCAGACAAAAAAGTTGTATTCAAAATTCATTTGACGTTTGTATTGTTTTTTTTAGTTTTTTTTTAATTATTAATTCTCTCTTTGTGTCATTCTTTTCACCTTCGCTTTTAGTATTATGAAATTAACGAACAATGCAAATATTGGGTTGATTGCTTAGTGGAATAATGTCAGAAAAATCATTTGATGTGTTTGTTTATGTTAATTTAATACCCAAATTAAGAAAGAGAGATTTTTTTTTAATCTCGTTGCATTTTCTGGGCTGACAGGTAAGTGGAAGAATACAAACAATTTCGACTTTTAAAAAATCCTTATTTACTGACTTTTCTCCCCATTATATTTGTTGTTATATATTTTTCTTTTTTTAGCATTATAAGAACGAGAATTAATTTTTCAAAATTTATCTTCCAATGTTATTTTAAAAAGAAAATAAATTAAATTTTCATTTTAGTATTTCACTTTTTAATTATTTTCATTGATTTTATTTGTCATCTGTAGGTTTTTTAATTTGGATATGTCTAAAAAAATGCCAAAATATTCGTCTTCGTAAAACTAAAAAATGCATGTATTTCCTTTTTGTTTTAAAATTTTTTTAAATTTACTCTTTAAAATTTAGTTTAATCTATAAAAAAAAGATATCTGAAGCAAAAAAAAAAAAGAAGAAACTGTTGACAATTTCACTTGTTTTAGGCAAAATAAATTTTTTTCGCATTTTTATTTAATGTTCACGTTTAGTTTATTTTCTGATTACATGTGTTGTGTTAAAGATACAGAAATTTTTGGATTTTTGAATAATTCAATGAAAATACAACAAAATAATCGTGTTTACTGTTTAATAGTGTGTTTTTTTTTTGAGTTTTGAGTTTTGACATTAATAAAATCACAAATCTTTATTAAAAATAAAATCTTTGTTCATTTCAAAAAACATTCACTTGATTCGTTTCAGTTCAATTTTGAAAAACAGATGAAAACTGAACGTCGAAAGAAAACGAGAAAATTGTAAAACGGTAGGTACTTTGTGCTCAAACAATATGTTCTAAAAGAGGCGATGCAAAAAGTAAAATTTAACTCACGGTATTAGGTTACTTTTTAAAATATAGAACTTGGGATTTTATTTATTTTTTAATATGTATCACAGATGGTGGGTAGTAGGTACCTCCACCCATTCGATGAAATAACAGCATAATGTTTTCAAGGCCCCAAACTTAATAAAAACAGTTTCATTGTGAGAATTTTCATGTTATTATTAAGAGGAAAGATCAGATTTAATTTTAATTTTTTTTTAGGTACTAGTGGGTTGCTTATCTATTCTTTTTCTAGTTGTAGGATTTCGTTCTAGTGAAGGGTAGTTGTACCGTTGCAGGTTAACGGAATTTCCCCTTGTGGTAGATCGCCCACTATAAGTCATAAAATGATTATAAAATCAAGAAAAGAAAATTAAGTTGAAAATAACATTTATATATATACATATCAATTAATGTTTTACAATTAAAGCAATACTTAAATAAAGGTCCAACGGAGGTTAGAATGTTCATGGCAAATAATGAGCTGAAAGAGATAAAAGGCTTAGGAATGTGGGGAGCGGAGGTATGTGAGGAATGTCTTTGAAGTAGTCGCTCCTGAGTTCAGTAAGTACTTTTGAGATAGTGGAGAAGTGATGATAGGTGAATGTAGTAGCCACTCAACTTAAGTCAAGGGGATATTAATTACATTTTTCTTCTTGGTCTCTGCATCAGTCTGCTGGGTGCTTGTCTGTATCTGCATTTTATATCAGCTTTTTGGATCAGAAGTTCATTTGGAATTTCATACTTGTATTTGATTCTGGGATTCCCATTGTCTGGTAAATAAAATTTGCATATGCTCGCGAAATGGAAATTTGATATTTTATAATTTTTATTTTTCAACTGGAACATCTGCGCGAACTCGGATGCGCACAACGATTTTTGTTCATTTGCTTTTTAGTCGGTATAGAGCAAACATCCGGTCCCTCGCTTTTGCTCGGTTGGTATCACCACATAACTTTTGCCCCAGAAAACTGAGTTGTTTTTGGTGTCTGTTCTCGCTTTTTTTTTTTTTATAAGGGAATTTTTCATTTTGTTTTGCGGTTTTCTTTTTCTTTTTCCGTTTTTGTTTGAAATAAAAATATGTGTTTTCTTTCTTCCATTTAACCGTTTTACCGAACTTAGTTTCCTCGGTACAAGAGGGGAGTATTCAAATCCTGTCTTTATTTGAAGGAATATTTTGGTTTTCGGTTCTTGTTGAAAGGGTTTGGTATTGAATTTTTGTGGGACTACCTATGGGTTAGTTTGGTTTATTGTAATTTTTTTTTTTGCATTCGTTGTCATTTTGAATTTGTGTTGCAAAGAAATAGTCATATTTTGCTAAAAGTCCAAATTCTTTTTTTTTGTTGTTGTGGGAATAGCCCTGGGTAGGTTAGTTCTGATTTGTTGAAGTTTCTTCAGTATCTGTTGCCATTTTGAGTTAGTATTATAGAGAAATTTTCAAATTTCACTGAAAGTCCAAACAAAATTTTTGTGTGTGTGTGTGTATATATATATATATATATATATATATATATATATATATAGGTGTTGAACTCACACTGGGTAGTCACTAATTTATGGTGGGTTTTTTGTTCTTTTAAATTCACAAGTGACTATCCGACATTTTTTTTTTTGGTTTTTCTCTTTTTTTTTTGTTTTTCAGTTGTTTTTCCGTTTTTCTGTTGTTTTTCGTCTTTTTGTTTTTTTGTTCTTTTCATTCATTTTGTTCTTTTCATTCTGTTTGTTCTTATCTTTCTTTTTGTTCTTTTCGTTCTGTTTGTTCTGCTTGTTCTTTGTCCTTATCGTTCATTTTGTTCTTTTTGTTCTATTTGTCTTTTCGCATTTTTTTCTTTTTTCTTCATTTTTTTCCTTTTTTTCTTTTTCTTCATTATTTATTGTTTGCGTTTGGTGCCTAATGCTGGAAAAAGTAATTTGGCTTACAGTAGTAGTTGTTCGTTTTGGTGCCAACGGATGTTAAGTTTTTCATTGCCATGGTTGCTGAGAAGATGAGTTTGTGTGTTGGCCTGGAGAAGGTTGCGTTATGCGTGTTCATCTCACGTCGGGTAGTTAACGCTTTATAGTGGGGTATCTTATCTCGACGTGATTTGAACACAATTTTCAAATTTGTTTATGGCAAAAACTAAAGTGCTTAGATTGTGTGGAGGTGTCTTGTAGGTTTGAAATGTTCATTTTGAAGTTGCCACTTCTATGGTCCGTAAGTCAGTAAGTTGTTTTTTTCTTAATCGTATCACCCCGAGCAAGGCGGTAATGCCACTGATGTGCAGGGGGCTGCGTAATAGTGAAAAGATTGGAAAAGAGAAAGTCGGAAACCGCATCCTAAACAGGGAACAATGGATGAGCCTCTTAACCTGTTCAATAGATGTGGGTGGAGTGTTTTGTGAGGAAACAGTTTTTGGACATGTATACAACGGCCGTTAAAATTTGTGGCATGGCGAATAATATGCTTAAAAGAGAAATGCTTAGGAATGTGGGGAGCGGAGGTATGTGAGGAATGTCTTTGAAGTAGTTGCTTCTGAGGTCAGTAAGTACTTTTGAGACAGTGGAGAAGTGATGATAGGTGAAGGGAGGCAAATGTAGTAGCCGCTCGACTTAAGCAAGGGGATATTAATTACATTCTTCTTCTTGGTCTCTGCGTCAGTCTGCTGGGTGCTTGTCTGTATCCGCTTTTTATATCAGCTTTTTGGATCGGAAGTTCGTTTGGAATTAAATTGAATGTGACAATTTCAGAAAATTTTTAAAAGTAATATAGTGGCAGTGGAATGCCTTACTTGGGGTGACATGATTAAAAAAAAATTACAAAATGTATTGATATTATTGTGAAAGCTTTTTGTTTTATTGAATTCCTTATTACAAATTGGGAAAGTGTTAGTATTTTTATGGCAATTTATGTATGGTGTACATTTGTCCTATCTTTGCCTTATTGTTGAATTGCACTTCTGGTTGTTTTAAGGTTGTTTTTTATTGAGATACATCTGAAAAAGAAATTAGCTCCATCTCTATTGTGCTATGATGCATAGAAAGAGGCTGAAAGGCATTAACTATCAAAATGAAATTTACATAATCAGTCAGGTTTGCTCATCTGTGTCATATTTTTACAGTCAGGTTTTTCTGAATTAAATTTTCTCAATGTTTAAGTTAGCCTCATCTAAAAATTATTAATCCATTAAAATTATCTTTTTATTACTTTAAGACAATCAAGATGACATTATATTTATAACTTGTTTGGAGCCAAACCTCTCTGATATACACTGTTTAAATTTGATTTTTCTTTTAGTTTGCGATACCTATTCATAGACATGAAATTTTTTAAATTAGTTCTTATTTGTTTTTCTGGGGTATAACCATTTGTATATGGGACAAAGTTCAGTGGTTAAACAATCTTTTTTCAAATACATTCAACTGCAGCAATTACATTTTTATCTTTATTGGGTGCTGTATTTTGTCCCTGTACTAAATTAATCTTAATATAAATCTATGTGTATTATCACAATATAAACTGATTTCATATCTTCTGCACCCTCTCTATTAACATGATTTTTCTTTCTTTTGTTCACAGATGTGACTCTACAAAAATTGTTGTATTCATAAAAATTGTCATTATTGGGAATTTCAATGAAACAAATCAGGACTCTTCACTTTCCATCAAGAACCGAGAAATACTTGCTAAATGCTTGATGCTAAGCCCATGCAAGGATATTATAAAAACATAATAGTCAACATTAACATAGAAGAAATCACGTGTGCTTTGTCTATTGTATAAATCAGTATTATACATTAGTAAATGATGAAGAAAAACTATATTCCTTGAATTTTAAAATTTGTAGTGAATAAAAAAATATTGTGTTATATGGAATCAAACACGGTAGAAAAACCATATTCTTTTGAATTTTGTGGATCTGCATCTTCAGTCAAGTCACATTTAGTGAACCATATGGGCATATATACTGCAGAGAAATCTTATTCTTTTATGTTTGCGGAACTACATTTTCAGAGAAGTCAAATTTAGTTAACCATATGCAAAAACACCCTGCAAAAAAAATCTTATCCTTGTAAAGTTTGTGATTTATCATTTTCAGATAAGTCCAATTTGTTTTGCCATATGGAATCACACACTAGTGAGATATATTCTTGTGAAATTTGTGGATCAGACTTTTTACAGAAGTTACATTTGGTGCGCCATATGCAAATACATACTGCAAAGAAACCTTATTCTTGTGAAATTTGTGGATCTGCATTTTCATTAAAATCCCATTTGGTGAATCATATGCGAACACATACTGGTGAGAAACCATATTCTTGTGAAAGTTGTGGCTCAGCATTTTCACGGAAATCATCTTTGAGGAACCATATGCAGATACACACTGGAGTAAAACCATATCCTTGTGAAATATGTGGATCTGCATTTTCAGTCAAGTTAGATTTGGTGCGCCATATGCGAACACACACTGGAGAGAAACCATACTCTTGTGAAGTTTGTGGATCTGCATTTACACTAAAGTCAGGTTTGGTAAGCCACATGCAAACACACACTGGAGAGAAACCCTATACGTGTGATGTTTGTGGGTCTGCATTTTCTCGAAAGTCAACTGTAATAAGCCATATGCACACACACACTGGGGAGAAACCCTACTCATGTGATGTTTGTGGAGTTGATTTTTCAGCTAAGTCCAATTTGGTGCGTCATTTGCGAACACACTCTGGAGAGAAACCATATTCTTGTGAACTTTGTGACTCTGCGTTTACACAGAAGTCCTCGTTAGTGTGCCATATGCGTTCACATACTGGAGAAAAACCATATTCTTGTAATGTTTGTGGATCTACATTTTCAAAAAAGACATATTTGACATCCCATAAGCAGACACATCATGGAAATTAACCATCTCTTGTAAAGTTTATGGATTTACATTTTCATGTTAGTTAAGTTTGAAGAGCTATGTGCAAAAAACAACTGAATAGAAACTATATTCTTGTGAATTTGCAGGTCTCCATTTTCATGAAATTCATGTTGACTGCACAGCATGCAAACACACTCATGGATCTGCATTTGTAGAAAAATTCAAATTTAGTACATTTCCTCATATTATTTTGATTATGTTCTTGTGATGTTTGGGGATTTACATTCCCAGATAAATTAAATTTGATGTGCTATAAGCAAATTCATGTTAGAGAAAAAAACATTTTTTTTTAAAATCTGCATCTTCACTAACCCCATATTTACTGGAACATCCACAGTGGAGACAAACCATATTTTGCAAAAGTTTCTACCTCATAAAATCTGTCTCTTGACAGTTAGTCAATTATGAATGCATACACACTGGTGAGGATCCATATTCTTGTAAAGTTTCTGATCTATATTTTCACAGAAGTTAACATTGATACACTACATAAAAAGATATGCTGGTGGTAACATGTACTGTTGTGAAGTGTTTTGCAGAGGTAATTTCATGTGTCTCTGATTTAGTGTCCCATATGGGAATTCTCACAGAGAAGGAGCCATATTTTGTGTAATATATCCTTTTCATATGCTTCAAAATTGAATTTTTATGTATGACGTTATTGGGCATAAACTATATTCTTGTCAAATATGTGGATCTGAATTTTGAAAGAATTTAGAGCTGAAAATGCACCTGCAAACACACTATGCTTATCAACGTTAATCATGTGAATCAATATTTTTTACAAATTGCTCAGTTAAAATTAACTGTGAACCTATAAATCATATTGTCTAGTTTTTCTGTCAACACTTTCAAGTTAGAAAACAACATACTTATGTTCAATAAAAACTGAAATGTAAGAGTCAGCATTTTCATTGAAATATACACTGAAATTATAATGACAAAAGCCTAGTGGATGAGAAAATATAAATTATATTTATTGCAAGCAGCTCAATTAAAAATTTTTTGATACAAATTCAGATAAGAAAAAATATGTTTATCTATTAATATGGAAATGTCTTTGTTTTTATACATGAATGAAATGAAATCAATCTTTTCAAAAATGTTTTAACCTTTGGAAATATTTAATCTGACTATTGTAATGTTTTTTATTGATGAAATTAAATATGTGTAGGAGGGGAAGATATGAAAATGCAAGTGTTGGTTATAATAGACCAATAGGAAACACTGAAAATATGAGAATGTTGAAATTTTAAATTTTATTTTCAGACATGCAGTCTAATGAGTCTCATTCACTTACCCTATGCATTTCTTTTATCACTTATGACAAATTTATATCCAGGTTCTTAAAATATTTCATCATTCATTGGCTGATATTCTATTAACACAATTTACAAATATAAAAGTTTAGCATTTTCTCTGAGTAAGCATATATGACTGATATTTGCATTTTCATGTCTACCCCTCTCTTTCCTACACACACACACACACACACACACACACACACACACATATATATATAGTGTCATCAACAAATGCATTACTTTAGTCTGATAAAATCCTTCCAGAGGATGAAAAATAGTAAAAGTAATTTTTCAACTTTGTCATTCATTTTCCTAACATTATTCAGCTATAAACATTAACCGAAATTTTTTATTTTGGCATCTATCATTCATCAGTTAATTTCTGTAAAATGGATATTGAGCCACCATTTCCATTTTGGAGTATGAAATAATTTGCAAAATTCTTGTGTTTTTTTTTATTATGTTCAGTAAGAACAAAACCTTATTTCCATAAACTTCAGTTTGAGCATGTAAGCAATTTCATTAAATTTTATCATCTTCCATTTACATATTTTGTTAATAGTATAAAATAGATAATATGGATATTAAATTCATTCAGATTTTTAATGTTGTAATATACTGATAATATATATGTATTGAAATATTCCTTGAGAACATTTCTAAAATGTGGATTATGTACAGTCCTTGAATTTATACATCAAATCATAATTATCATATTTATAGCAAAAATATTTGAATGATTAATTTCACATTAAGAAAACTTCAGTATATTTCTTTGGCACAAGTTTCCAAATAAATACCATTCTTAAATTTAGTAAAAGGTTGTTTGAAACTGGCATCAAATGAAGTTTAATTTCTGATAATTAATTCCATGAAGAATTTACTCTTCATATCATAACATTGAACTTTTCAAATTAAAGATAATGAAATGGAAAGCAGTTGTTATTTATTTTTTTTAATTACAAGTCTATGATCCTTTTTCAAATTTGGAAGATGATGTAACCAGTATCAATCAGAAATTGAGAAATTCAAACATATTTTTCTGATATTTATAAAAGTGAAAGAGAATATTTAGATGGACAACTTCATAAGATATCTTTTGTAGAACTTTCTTAATAAACTTCATTATCATAGTAAATGTTGTTTGAAACTGGCAAGAAATAAACTTTGACCTCTGATAATTCTTTTGTGAAGTGTTTACTCTCTACATAATAACTGGAAATCTACCAAATGAAAAATAAGCAGTAGAATTGCCAGTAATTTTTATTTGAAAATCTCAAGCCTTTTTTAAATTCCAATCATTATGTAGCCTGCATAGTTCAGTAGAAATAGCCTTTGCCATTTAGACTTGCTTCCTTTCAAATCATCACTACTTCACTTAAGAAAATTTCAGTATATTTCTGTTGTGGAGATGTACAGACCTCCCAACTGTTAGCAAATTGTATAGTACTGACACCAAGAATTGTCATAGTAGAATGCAAGACTGCTACGAGACAGCTACAAGCCTGTTAGCTGTAAGCAAACTTCATATAATACTACAGATTCAGCAAGACTATGTTGATTTCAAGTGTCATTATGAATTTTGTTTGTGTGTGTGCTGGCTATTATGTTTTTTGTTTTTATTTTTTTTCATCAGAGTCATTGAAATATGTTGTGCACAAATATATATATTCATGGTTTTACTGACTAAACAAATAATTTACAACTTAAATATATGAAATGTTCAGTAAGCCACAAAAGTCTTTATATTAAAACACTTGAAATATACAGATATGCTTACTTATATCAAAAACTTTCATGAAGAAATTGCTATCCGAAATAAAATATAAAGTATAGTACTGATGATTTTTTTTGTGAGCTTCAATAGATACGACTTTCTACTTTGAATGACTGGGAACAAAGAGGGTGATAGATTTTCCCTCCTAACAATATCTCGTCAGATCATGTGACAGTTTCCTATTCTTATGAATATCTATTTTTCATTTTTGACAGGGTTAGCCAAGAGGATACAACTTTTTGTTTCTTACAACAAACTAATATGAGCATTGCAAAAGTAGTGATGACAATTCATAATTCACATTTGAGAAAAAAATAATAATTTTCTCGTAACAATTTATAAACTCAGGCCAACCAAAGATTTGAGAGATACACAATATAAAGGACTTAAACATTATGGTAAAACAGTTGTTAGAACAACAATAAAAACAGTTATTAGAACTACACTCAACAAGAACATTTATTTGATCTACACCCAGAAAAAACAGTTATTGGAACAACATACAGCAACAAGTTGTTAGAACTATATCTTGAAAAACCAGTAATTAGAACTACATCCGACAACAACAGTTATTAGAAATACACCTAGTAAAACTAGTTATTGAAACAACCATAAAAGTATTTTGAATATCAGACAAGGTTGTTTGAAGCAAAGTTGCAAAAATCAAATGAACCTAGTACTTCACCTTCATTCACACTTGATGCAATCGCAAGACCCATTTACAAATTTTTATATCACTCTGAAGAAGTTGTTACTTTTTTGTTGTATTACAAAACGCTCAAAGAAATTTTCAAAGAAGGAAAAATGTGTGTGGTTTAAGGAGAAAGAAAAATGTATTTTTCAACCAAATGTTTTTTACTCTGCTACTTATTAAAAAGGTAGGAAACTTACTGGATTTTGAACAAATCTATCGAGGACTACATAATTTATCTCAAATAATATTTTTGTGTTGGTGTATGGTGTGTTTTCTTTGTTTTACCCAGTCCTTGTCAGTCTTAAGTTCAAGCCCACACAAATCCAGGTGATAAGTGAATTTATTGTAATTAAATTCTTTTTCTTTCTCCAACAGCATTCTAGAAAGAAATGAACAAAGAGTATTTCTGATATTGTAAGAAAATCCAAATTACAGAGCTACATCATCTTCACTTTTCCCATTAGTTAATCAAGTTAATGTGCATTTGAAACAGCAACTGAATAGAGATTCGC
Source organism: Ascarosepion bandense (assembly GCA_037127315.1). Classification (NCBI taxonomy): domain Eukaryota; kingdom Metazoa; phylum Mollusca; class Cephalopoda; order Sepiida; family Sepiidae; genus Ascarosepion; species Ascarosepion bandense. The sequence continues at coordinate 1,278,065 of JBBBDQ010000880.1, forward strand.
TTGCAAAATGTGCATTGGAAAATATTTATGAATACTCCACAATGTGTACTGGGAATATCTGACCAAGTTGTATGCAAATAGTATTGCATTTTCAAGTAACTACTGCTAACATATGGTTACCCAAGTTTGAACAATGATAGCAGACGGTAGTTTAGAATTGCAACAAAGTCTTTTGTTGCATCTTATAACTAGAGAACCTGCCAGGATTTAATATCGGCAGACATTACATAAACAACAAAGATGATGCAGATGACACTGTCTTGATGACAGATTCAGATGAAAAACTGAAAAGTAATTCTAGAGAGGATAGTTGATGTAAGCAAGAGAAAAGGACTAAGAGAATTAAAGGACCTGCCAGGATTTGTTATCAGCTGACATTACATTAACAACAAACATGATGCAGATGACACTGTCTTGGTGGCAGATTCAGATGAAAAACTGAAAAGTAATTCTAGAGAGGATAGTTGATGTAAGCAAGAGAAAAGGACTAAGAGAATTAGAGGACCTGCCAGGATTTGTTATCAGCTGACATTACATTAACAACAAACATGATGCAGATGACACTGTCTTGCTGGCAGATTCAGATGAAAAACTGAAAAGTAATTCTAGAGAGGATAGTTGATGTAAGCAAGAGAAAAGGACTAAGAGAATTAGAGGACCTGCCAGGATTTGTTATCAGCTGACATTACATTAACAACAAACATGATGCAGATGACACTGTCTTGGTGACAGATTCAGATGAAAAACTGCAAAATCATTCTAGAGAGGACAGTTGATGTAAGCAAGAGAAAAGGACTAAGAGAATTAGAGGACCTGCCAGGATTTGTTATCAGCTGACATTACATTAACAACAAACATGATGCAGATGACACTGTCTTGGTGACAGATTCAGATGAAAAACTGAAAAGTAATTCTAGAGAGAATAGTTGATGTAAGCAAGAGAAAAGGACTAAGAGAATTAGAGGACCTGCCAGGATTTGTTATCAGCAGACATTACATTAACAACAAACATGATGCAGATGACACTGTCTTGCTGGCAGATTCAGATGAAAAACTGAAAAGTAATTCTAGAGAGGATAGTTGATGTAAGCAAGAGAAAAGGACTAAGAGAATTAGAGGACCTGCCAGGATTTGTTATCAGCTGACATTACATTAACAACAAACATGATGCAGATGACACTGTCTTGGTGGCAGATTCAGATGAAAAACTGAAAAGTAATTCTAGAGAGGATAGTTGATGTAAGCAAGAGAAAAGGACTAAGAGAATTAGAGGACCTGCCAGGATTTGTTATCAGCTGACATTACATTAACAACAAACATGATGCAGATGACACTGTCTTGCTGGCAGATTCAGATGAAAAACTGAAAAGTAATTCTAGAGAGGATAGTTGATGTAAGCAAGAGAAAAGGACTAAGAGAATTAGAGGACCTGCCAGGATTTGTTATCAGCTGACATTACATTAACAACAAACATGATGCAGATGACACTGTCTTGGTGACAGATTCAGATGAAAAACTGCAAAATCATTCTAGAGAGGACAGTTGATGTAAGCAAGAGAAAAGGACTAAGAGAATTAGAGGACCTGCCAGGATTTGTTATCAGCTGGCATTACATTAACAACAAACATGATGCAGATGACACTGTCTTGGTGACAGATTCAGATGAAAAACTGAAAAGTAATTCTAGAGAGAATAGTTGATGTAAGCAAGAGAAAAGGACTAAGAGAATTAGAGGACCTGCCAGGATTTGTTATCAGCAGACATTACATTAACAACAAACATGATGCAGATGACACTGTCTTGGTGACAGATTCAGATGAAAAACTGAAAAGTAATTCTAGAGAGGATAGTTGATGTAAGCAAGAGAAAAGGACTAAGAGAATTAGAGGACCTGCCAGGGTTTGTTATCAGCTGACATTACATTAACAACAAACATGATGCAGATGACACTGTCTTGATGACAGATTCAGATTAAAAACTGAAAAGTAATTCTAGAGAGGATAGTTGATGTAAGCAAGAGAAAAGGACTAAGAGAATTAGAGGACCTGCCAGGATTTGTTATCAGCAGACATTACATTAACAACAAACATGATGCAGATGACACTGTCTTGGTGACAGATTCAGATGAAAAATTAAAAAGTAATTTTATAGATTATAGTACTTTTCTCTTGCTTACACCAACTAAGAGAATTAGAGGACCTGCTCGGATTTGGAAAACATTGAAAAGTGTAAAGACAAAAACTAGGTTTAAAGGAAAAATTTTTCTAGAATCCATTGACAAGAACCAGTCATGAATCTTCATGGCCTGAAGAAAACTGGTGTATTACAAGCATGTATCTATTTTTTTTTTTTTGAACCTGTCTCCTACTTTCGTTGAAGTAAATTTGCTTTGGACATGCCTAAATTTAAGGAACCAAATTTTATTGTCTAAAACCGCAAAAATTTTTTCATCTCCCTTTTTCAGACAAAAAATATTGTCTTCAAAATTCATTTGACATTTGTATTGTTTTTTTTTATTTATTAATTCTCTCTTTGTGTCATTCTTTTCACCTTCGCTTTTAGTATTATGAAATTAATGAACAATGCAATTATTGGGTTGATTGTTAGTGGAATTAGAATACAAACAATTTAAACTTTTAAAAAATTCTTATTTACTGACTTTTCTCCCCATTGTTGTTATATATTTTTCTTTTTTTAGCATTATAAGAACGAGAATTAATTTCTGTAAATTTATCTTCCAATGTTATTTTAAAAAGAAAATAAATTACATTTTCATTTTATTATTTCACTTTTGAATTATTTTCATTGATTTTATTTGTCATCTGTAGGTTTTTTAGTTTGGATATGTAAAAAAAAAATGCCAAAATATTCGTCTTCGTAAAACTAAAAATGCATGTATTTCCTTTTTGTTTTAAAAATAAAACTTTTACTTTACTATTTAAGATTTAGTTTAACCTATAAAAAAAGATATCTGAAGCAAAATAAAAAACTGTTGATAATTTCACATGTTTTTTGGCAAAATAGTTTTTTTCGGATTTTTATTTAATATTCCATGTTTAGTTTTTTTTTCTGATTACATGTGTTAAAGATACAGAAATTTTTGGATTTTTGAATAATTCAATGAAAATACAACAAAATAATCGTGTTTACTGTTTAATAGTGTGTTGTTTTTTTTTTGAGTTTTGAGTTTTGACATTAATAAAATCACAAATCTTTATTAAAAATAAAATCTTTGTTCATTTCAAAAAACATTCACTTGATTCGTTTCAGTTCAATTTTGAAAAACATGAAAACTGAACGTCGAAAGAAAACGAGAAAATTGTAAAACGGTAGGTACTTTGTGCTCAAACAATATGTTCTAAAAGAGGCGATGCAAAAAGTAAAATTTAACTCACGGTATTAGGTTACTTTTTAAAATATAGAACTTGGGATTTTATTTATTTTTTAATATGTATCACAGATGGTGGCCATGAACATTCTAACCCCCGATGGAACTTTATTTAAGTATTGCTTTAATTGTAAAACATTAATTGATATGTATATATATAAATATTATTTTCAACTCAATTTGCGTTTCTTGATTTTATAATCATACCCTTCACTAGAACGAAATCCTACTACAACTAGAAAAAGAATAGATAAGCAACCGACTATAGTACCTAAAAAAACTTAAAATCAAATCTGATCTTTCCTCTTAATAATAACATGAACATTCTCACGATGAAACTTTTTGTTAAGTTTGGGCCTTTATCTTACTCTTCGGAGCAGATTTTTGGCCAGGTTGTCCACTTTAAAATAAAAACTATAGATGATTTATATGCCCTAATGAGTCCTGCATTTATCTAATAAAAAATTTTTTTACAGCTAATTAAAATTTATTAAAATTTCATGGATTTACATAGAGGCGGGGGGGTAACAGAGTTAAAAAAAAACATTTTCACCAAGAAATTTAAAAAAATAATAATTTCAAAAATAATTTCATTCATTTGTGAATGAGTACTGAAAGTTTCATTCAAATCTGACTATTATTTGATTTTTGTGAGAATTTTCAAATTAATGTGTTTGTTACCGGGGAAAAAAGTGGGTTGTGTAATCATTACGTAACCCATTGTAATAAAGGCGTAATTTTTTTTAGCCGCTAACTGAAATAAAAACAACATTTTCTATCAAAATTTCGAAAATGTTAGCAGTGATTCAAAAATTTTAAAAAATAATTAAAAATTGCTTTGATCTTTCCTCTTAATAAAATTATAAATATTTTGATGGAAAAAGTTTGTTTTATTAAGTTTATGAACTTCTTTATTCATACTATGCTGTTTCATGCTGTTTTTTAGCGATTTTTTTGGAGGTACCTAACGGCAAATAATGATCTGAAAGAGATAAAAGGCTTAGGAATATGGGGAACGGAGGTATGTGAGGAATGTCTTTGAAGTAGTCGCTCCTAAGTTCAGTAAGTACTTTTGAGATGGTGGAGAAGTGATATGTGAAGGGAGGCGAACGTAGTAGCCGCTCGACTTAAGTCAAGGGGATATTAATTACATTCTTTTTCTTGGTCTCTGTGTCAGTCTGTCTGCTGGATGCTTGTCTGTATCCAGTTTTTATATCAGCGTTTTGGATCAGAAGCTCGTTTGGAATTGCATACTTGTATTTGATTCTGGGCTTCCCATTGGCTGTTAAATAAAATTCGCATAGGCTCGCAAAATGGAAATTTGATATTTGATTAATTTTTATTTTTCAACTGGAACATCTGTGTGAACTCGGATGTGCACGACGATTTTTGTTCATTTGATTTTTAGTCGGTATAGAGCAAACATCCAGTTCCTCGTTTTTGCTCGGTCGGTATCATCACAGTACCTCTGTATAGATTCTCTGAAAAAACAGGAAAAAAGGGTCCAAAGTTTTATCGGTAAAAAATGTTCATGTTAAGTGGATAGATCAAAGTATTTTTTAAATTCTTTCTAACATGTTTGAAATTTTGGTATAAAATTTTTTTTTTGGTCCTTCAGTGACGCAATTTTTACAAGGGTTTATAACAGTGAACGTAATACTATGCAAGTCACTTTTTTTGTCTGTGAAAGACATTTAATTTGGAAATTCTTGCAAAAATCAAATAATGGTTGGTTTTTGATAAAAATTTCAGGACTTATGAATGACTGGAATCATTTTCGAAATAACTATTTATAGAAAACCTTGGTAATATAAATATATATATTTATATATATTGTTTTTAATATATTTTAAATATTTATTTGTTAAAATAAAAAAATGTGAAATTCACTATTTGTATAAGTAACTAAAGAGAATATGAAAAATAGTTATTAAAAATACAAATTAATAAATACCATAACATTTGAGTTCATTGTTATTATTTTAAAAGAAAGTTTTATATTATTTTTATTTTTCATAAAACATCTTCAAACATTAGGCTATAAAGCTAAACTAACTAAAATACTAGAAAATATTGTATAATTGCTGAAAATATTGTGGTAAATTTTTAATGTTACTACATAGTTAAAAACCAAAAGACGAAGTGTATGATTAAACTAACATGAAATTATGTCATTTTTTTTTCACTTATATGGTAGTCCATAACTGCCATATCATTAATGGACCACGTGTTTAAAGAGTTGTTTCTGTACTAAACATTCACATAGATTTTATAAACTTATGTCAATTCTGGTCAACTAGATGATTCCTTTCATCTCCCCTTTCAGTGGCCAGTCTGGTGGCAAGTCTAAGTACCCAACTTAAAAATATGATCGAAGACTACATACTACAAAAACAAAGAAAGTTGAAGAAGGTAAAAATTAATGTTAGGAGCCAGATACAAGAATATTATTATTATTATTATTATTATTATTATTATTATTATATCAACTGAACGAACATTATAAGGATCAAGTGGGTTGACAGTGGAATCCCAATGAAATTATTTAAGCACAAAGAAATTAGCCTGTTTTGTTTGTTCTCATCATATCTCTCTTTCTCTCTCTCTCTCTCTCTCTTCATAATACATTAATTATATTATTTTCTTTCAGAGCATAAGAATGAGAAATTTTTCTGTGGTTTTATTTTCTCAAATATTTTTAGAATAAATATTAAAATGATTAAGTTTTGATAAATTTGTGGAAGAAAACATTATGACAGTTTTTTTTATTATTTCACTTTTTAAGATTTTTTTATATAAATAAATTATTTCTTTTTCATCAGTATGACTTAGTGAGTTTGGATATGTAAAAAGAAGTAAAAAATATTCAACCTCTACATGAAAGATGATTTTTTTTTTGTTTCAAAAGTTTCATTTGCTGTTTTTTAAGAAGTTAGATGATTCTAAAGAGGAAGGATTATAAAGTAAAAAAAAAAATAATATCGTTTTTAATTTAGGAGGATTTCACTTAAAAATTTTTTAAGGAAAAATAATGTTTTGTTTTTCATTCTCATTTGTTATACTTGACGTTCTCAGATTACTTTTTGGATAGCTGTACCTCAAAAAAAAAAACCTAAATAATTTATCTAAGGTTTAAAATCAATTTTAATTTTAAAAGGAAAAATCTTCTTTTTTTTTTTTTTAGTTTTAATTTCATGCTATTTCAGATTTCAGATCATTTGCTGAAAAAACAGCATAGCATGATGTTAGAAGGGCACGAACTTAATAAAAACAAAGTTTTATAGTCAAAATGTTTATTGTATTATTAAGAGGAAAGATGAAAGATTTTTTTATTTCTAAAAATTTTTTTCTCCTTTCTAACATGTCCAAAGTTTTTGTTAATAACCTTTTTTTTTGTCAGCTATTCACTTGATGTTTATTAGAGTTTACTACTATGGCAAACGTGATATTAAGCAATTCATTTATTTTTGTTGTTGAAAGACATTAATTTAGAAATTCTTCCAAAAATTAAATAATTGTCTGATTTTAATGAAACTTTCAAATGAATGAAATTATTTATGCAATTATTATTTTTAAAATAATCCCTGTAAAAATTTTTTTTTCATGTATGTTACCTCACCTCTAATTTAATGAAATTTCTAGAAATTCAATATAGATGACAAATCTCGTTTTATTAGTTAAATGCAGGATTTCTTGCTTGAAACATTTTTTTCAGAAGGTATCCACTTTTCCAAAAATCAACTCAAAATAGTAAAATGAAAAATACATTAAAACTACATCATTTTTAATTGAGATAAACTTTTAATTGATTTTATGAATAATATATATTAATGATAACATATTTTAAAGAAAAAACTTACAATAAATAATGGATTTTTATAAAAACAATTTTTTTAAAATTATGATTTATAAAGTTTAAACATATTTTAAATTTCTTCCAGTTACTTGGTGTCTTCAGTTATTAATTCATTAAGTAAAGACTATATTTAAAATTGAAAAACCTAATACAATTTATTTAGGTTTCATAAAATTATGCCAGATATATGAAAATATTGATGACATGTTGTCATCACCTACTTCAATTGTCAGAAAGATTAGAGCCACATGATTAAAAAATACTTTTATTCTAAATTTCATTCTATAAACAAGTAATATTTGTTTCAAATCAGATTAACTTAAAATTTGCTAATTTTCAAAAAATAATCTCACAGTTGTATATTTCATTTTTGTAAAATTTTTAAAACTGAGAATTAACTTATGTTTACAAATGTGTCAATTGCTCAAAAATATTGGAAAAATTGAAAAAGATTTTTACAATTTAAAAATTTTAGATTCTAGTCAATTTGAAATATACCAGAGTATTTTACTTATTGGAAATAGTAAATGTAATCATTTAGCTTTCAGTTAAACTCAAATTAAATCTTTATGAAAACTTTTTTATTATTTAACATTCAAATTAAAAATTAGATATAAAAAATGAGTGAAGATACCTATATTAGATTAAACTTAATATTTTCAATAATTAAAATAATTTGCTGTATTTCAAAAAATAAATTGACTGAAAGACATTTGATTTTGTTTTTTCATAAAATTGCTGATTAGCGCCCTGTTTAATCATTTGTAATCACAATGTAAATCTCTTTATTTTCTGATAATGTTGTATATGAACACCAGTATCTAATACAAATTGGCATATTTATACACATACAATAATTTCCAAATTAATGTGTTTTTCCCTGCAAAAAGTACAATAAAATTTCTGATACTAATCTTTTCACTAAAAAAGTGAATACCATAGTGAGAAAGTGATTTTTGGATTATTAGCTTGTATTTTTTAATCCTTTTTTGAATGTTTGAAATTTTAGTTAAGAATTTTGTTATCCTTGTGCTCATGAGAGGAAGGTGTGACAAAAGATTAGTATGGGAAATTTTAGTATCTATTTTGTGGTGAAAAATAGATCGATTTGGAATTTCTTAATAAAAATAAAATAATTGTTGGATTTTAATGAAACTTTCAGGACTGAATGAAATTAGTTTAATAGTTGCTTTTATCAAAAACTGATACGAAAGAGTTCAAATTAGTTTTTAAAAATGGAAAATCTTTCTTGAAGCTTTTTAGTTACAATTTCAAGCTAATAGATTAAATTTAATATTTCCAATAAGCAAAATGTATTTAAAAACCAATTTGAATGGATCAGATGTATATTTTGGTTAGAAATTCTGAAATCATGAATTTTCACACCATTTTTAATGATCTACCATCAAAATGTAATTCTCATTAGAATCATTTCATAAATAAAATATAGTTTCCTTAAACTTTATTTGAGGAATATTAGCTGATGTCAAATTTAATTAATTTGATTCAAAACAGGTATTACTTGAAGTTTAAATATTTTGGAAATGCATGTTTTTAATACAATTTATTTAAGTTATTGACAGATTATTTAATTTTTATATATTGGACATATCTGTTAAAATTACTTCAGGGGCATACCCACCATTTCTATATAATTTTTAACTTCTCAGTAATCTTAAAAATGTAGGAAAATATTCCCCATAATCTAATGTTTTATTGAATATTATATATTTTGGTTTTAAATTTACTGTCATTATCACTCTTATTTTCCAATAATGTTGCGTATAGATTTCCATAATTACAAGAATCAGCACATCAATGAATTGTAGTAAGCCTTCCCATTTATGATTAGGAAATATAGTTTTTACTTAGTTGATGTTATTACTTAGTTGATGTTATTACTAACCAGTAGAAATAAATACAGAAATTTAAAAAATATAAAATTCATAAATTATTAAAATTTAAAAAAAAAGTAAATAAATACTTGTAAAAATTAACTTTACATTGAAATAGTTTTTTTAAGATAGTAGTGTACATTTCTCTTATCTTTGCTTTACTGTCAAATTGCACTTCCAGCTGTTTTAAGGTTGTGTCTGCCTAGGTTGTTTTTTATTAAGGTACATCTGAAAAAGAAATCAGCTTCATCTCTATTGTGCTATGATGCAACGAAAGAGGCTGAAAGGCATTAACTATCAAAATGAAACTTACATAGCTTTGCTCATCTGTGTCATATTTTTACAGTCAGGTTTTTGTGAATTAAATTTTCTCAATGTTTAGGTTAGCCTCATCTAAAAATTATTGATCCATTAAAATTATCTTTTTATTACTTTAAGACAATCAATATGACATTATATTTATAACTTGTTTGGAGCCAAACCTCTCTGATATACACTGTTAAAATTTGATTTTTCTTTTAGTTTGCGATACCTATTTATAGATATGAAAATTTTTACATTAATTCTTATTTGTCTTTCTGGAGTAGAACCATTTGTATATGGGACAAAGTTCAATGGTTAAACAATCTTCTTTCAAATACAGTCAACTGCAGCAATTATATTTTTATTTTTATTGAGTGCAGTATTGTGTCTCTGTACTAATTTTATCTTGATATATATCTACGTGTATTATCACAATATAAACTGATTTCATATCTTCTGCACCCTCTCTATTAACATGATTTTTCTTTCTTTTGTTCACAGATGTGACTCTACAAAAATTGTTGTATTCATAAAAATTGTCATTATTGGGAATTTCAATGAAACAAGTGAGGACTCTTCACTTTCCATCAAGAACCGAGAAATACTTGCTAAATGCCTGATGCTAAGCCCATGCAAGGATATTATCAAAACATAATAGTCAACATTAACTTAGAAGAAATCATGTGTGTTATGTCTTTTGTATAAATCAGTATTATACATTAGTAAATGATGAAGAAAAACTATATTCCTTGAATTTTAAAATTTGTAGTGAATAAAAAAATATTGTTATATGGAATCAGACACTGTAGGAAACCCAAATTCTTTTGAATTTTGTGGATCTGCATCTTCAGCCAAATCACATTTAGTGAACCATATGGGCACATATACTGCAGAGAAATCCTATTCTTGTAATGTTTGTTGAACTACATTTTCAGAGAAGTCAAATTTAGTCAATCATATGCAAAAACACACTGCAAAGAAAGCCTATCCTTGTGAGGTTTCTAAGTCATCATTTTCAGATAAGTCCAATTTGTTTTGCCATATGGAATCACACACTAGTGAGATATATTCTTGTGAAATTTGTGGATCAGACTTTTTACAGGAGTTGGATTTGATGCGCCATATGCAAATACATACTGCAAAGAAACCTTATTCTTGTGAAACTTGTGGATCTGCATTTTCTGTAAAGTCCTATTTGGTGAATCATAGGCGAACTCACACTGGTGAGAAACCATATTCTTGTGAAATATGTGGCTCAGCATTTTCACGGAAATCATCTTTGAGGAACCATAGGCAAATGCACACTGGAGAAAAACCGTATCCTTGTGAAGTATGTGGATCTGCATTTTCAATCAAGTCAGATTTGGTGCGCCATATGCGAACACACACTGGAGAAAAACCATACTCTTGTGAAGTTTGTGGATCTGCATTTGCACGAAAGTCAGGTTTGATGAGCCACATGCACACACACACTGGAGAGAAACCCTATTCTTGTGAAGTTTGTGGAACAGCATTTTCAATCAAGGTGCATTTGGAACACCATATGCCACTTCACACAGGAGAGAAACCATATCCTTGTGAAATTTGTGAATCTGCATTTTCACTAAAATCAGTTTTAGTGAACCACATGCAAACACACACTGGAGAGAAACCTTATACTTGTGATGTTTGTGGGTCTGCATTTTCTCGAAAGTCAACTGTAATAAGCCATATGCACACACACACTGGGGAGAAACCCTATTCATGTGATGTTTGTGGAGTTGATTTTTCAGCTAAGTCCAATTTGGTGCGTCATTTGCGAACACACTCTGGAGAGAAACCATATTCTTGTGAAGTTTGTGGCTCTGCATTTACACAGAAGTTCTCTTTAATATGCCATATGCGTTCACATACTGGAGAAAAACCATATTCTTGTGATGTTTGTGGATCTGCATTTTCACAGAAGTCCACTTTAGTGCGCCATATGCGATCGCACACTGGAGAAAAACCATTTTCTTGTGATGTTTGTGGATCTGCATTTTCAAAAAAGACATATTTGATATCCCATAAGCAGACTCATCATGGAAATTAACCATCTCTTGTAAAGTTTATGGATCTACATTTTTCATGTTAGTTAAATTTGAAGAGCTATGTGCACACAGACACTGAATAGAAACTATACTCTTGGGAATTTGCAGATGTGCATTTTCATGAAAGTCATGTTTACTGCACAGCATGCAAACACACTCATAGATCTGCATTTGCAGAAAAATTCAACTTTAGTGCATCTCCTCATATTATTTAGACTATATTCTTGTGATGTTTGGAGATTTACATTCCCAGATAAATTTGATGTGCGATACGCAAATTCATATTAGAGAAAAAGCATTTTTTTTTTTATCTGCATCTTTACTAACCCCATGTTTACTGGAACATCCACAGTGGAGACAAACCATATTTTGCAAAAGTTTCTACCTCATAAAATCTGTCTCTTGACATTTAGTCAATTATGAATGCATACACACTGGTGAGGATCCATATTCTTGTAAAGTTTCTGATCTATATTTTCACAGAAGTTAACATTGATACACTACATAAAAAGATATGCTGGTGGTAACATGTACTGTTGTGAAGTGTTTTGCAGAGGTAATTTCATGTGTCTCTGATTTAGTGTCCCATATGGGAATTCTCACAGAGAAGGAGCCATATTTTGTGTAATATATCCTTTTCATATGCTTCAAAATTGAATTTTTATGTATGACTTTATTGGGCATAAACTATATTCTTGTCAAATATGTGGATCTGAATTTTGAAAGAATTTAGAGCTGAAAATGCACCTGCAAACACACTATGCTTATAAACTCTAATCATGTGAATCAGTATTTTTGACACATGCCTCAGTTAAAATTAACTGTGAATCTATAAATCACATTGTCTAGTTTTTCTGTCAAAACTCTCAAGTTAAAAAAAACAACATATTTTTAATAAAAACTGAAATGTAAGAGTCAGCATTTTCATTGAAATATACACTGAAATTATAAGGGCAAAAGCCCAATGGATGAGAAAATATAAATTATATTTATTGCAAGCTGCTCAGTTCAAAATTTTTTCTTATGAGTACACAATTATAACTGATATTTGTATTTTCATGTCCACCCTTCTCCTTCCTACAGACACACACACACACACACACACACACACACACACACACACACACACACACACTCGTACATATATATATATGTATATCGTCATCAACAAAAGCATTACTTTAGTCTGATGAACTCCTTCCAGAGAATGAAAAATAGTAAAAGTAATTTTTCAGCTTTGTCATTCATTTCCCTAACATTATTCAGCTATAAAAATTAAACCAAAATTTGTTTTTGGCATCTATCATTCATCAGTTAATTTCTTTAAAATGGATATTGAGCCACCACTTCAATTTGAGAGTATGAAATAATTTGCAAAATACTTGTGTTTTTTATGTTTAATAAGAACAAAACCTTATTTTCATAGATTTCAGTTTAAGCATTTAAACAATTTCATTAAATTTTATCATCTTCTATTTACATATTTTGTTAATAGTATAAACTAAATATGGATATTAAATTCATTCAAACTTTTTATGTTTTAATATACTGATAATATATATGTATTGAAATATTCCTTGAGAATATTTCTAAAATGTGGATTGTGTAAAAGTGGCAGTAAATAAATTTTGACTTCTGATAATTCTTATGTGAAGTGTTTACTCACCATATAATAAACTGGAAACCTGCCAAATGAAAAACAAACAGTAGAATTGCCAGTAATTTTTATTTGAAAATCTCAAGCCTTTTTTAAATTCCAATCATTATGTAGCCTGCATAGTTCAGTAGCAATAGCCTTTGCCATTTAGACTTGCTTCCTTTCAAATCATCACTACTTCACTTAAGAAAATTTCAGTATATTTCTGTTGTGGAGATGTACAGACCTCCCGACTGTTAGCAAATTGTATAGTACTGACACCAAGAATTGTCATAGTAGAATGCAAGACTGCTACGAGACAGCTACAAGCCTGTTAGCTGTAAGCAAATTTCATATAATACTACAGATTCAGCAACTATGTTGATTTCAAGTGTCATTATGAATTTTGTGTGTGTGTGCTGGCTATTATGTTTTTTTTGTCAGAGTCACTGAAATATGTTGTGCACAAATACATATATTATTGGTTTTATTCACTAAACAAATAATTTACAACTTAAATATAGGGAAAGTTCAGTAAGCCACAAATGTCTTTATAGGTACCTCCACTTTTCAGTATAAATTTTCGATACCTGATTTTAAAATGAAATTTTTAAAATAAATAAATCATATTTCAGCTTTAAAGTTAGCTTTAATTGAAAGTGAAGAGATTAAATTTAGTAATTCTAGTAAAGAAAACACACTGGCTTATTTTATACCGAAATTATATTGATTGGAATCTAAAATTTTTCAGATTAAAAAAAAAATTAAACGTACCACCATTTTTTTTCATTGATTGACACATTTACGTAAACAGTAGCCACATTTCTGTTTTAAAAATCTAGCAAAAATAAAATATACATTGCTGACACATTATTGAAGTCATTTTTTTAAATTAAAACTTACCTTTATCTTTAAACAATTGTACTTGTGTATTGTCTGAAATGTTCGTTAAAAGCTTTTATCAGTTACGCTAGCCCTTGTTATTGTGCTTATCTCAGGTGATGACAGATTTAATGACAACCGCAAGCTGTCAAGAAGGCGAAGTAGGGAGACCAAAGGCAACAAAAATGTATGAATTTAATTTTTTATGTAAGGGAAGACAACCCTTGAATCATATGACCTTTTAACGATAAATATCACGTACAGCCACCTGTACAAATAAAGATATGTGCAATCAAAATGCACAAAATTAAAATATTTTAATTATTTTTAAAATTGACAAGGTAAATCATTTGTATTAAGCTTTTAAATTTTCAATTAGTAATTGTAGTCTTCATGCATTAATTACATACCCTAGCCGAAGCAGTAGAGGAAGAAATTTAAAAATAATGTTGAGCCTTTTTTAATCATTTTAATAAAAATTTAAAAAAATTAAAATAATTCTTGTAAAAATTCATTATTCATTGAATTTTTTTCTTTTCAGACTATGATATGCTTAATTTATATTGATCATAAAAGCAATCAGAAGTTTATCCACATAAAAATTGGCATAGTTATTGCATTTTTTACAATTCGGACCTACTTTTTAGAAAGTTGGTGACTACTGGAGAAAGAAAAGGCAGTTGATTAGCATTCCCCAATAACTCCTGAATTTAATTATATTAGGCTTATTGCAGAGAAATGTCGAATTTTTAAGCATTTCTGGAAATTAATTGGTGTGAGGTAACATATGTAAAAACAAATATTTTTACCAATATTTTATTCAAAATATTTCAAAAAATACTTCAAGATTGATTTCAGTCAATTATGAATAAATCCTAAAATTTTCATCAAAATCCGACCATAATTTGATTTTTGCAAGAATTTCCAAATTAATGTGTCTTTCATGGTGAAAAAAAGTGCATTGCACAATATTATGTTTTTTTACTTAATAAATGTTGCGTCAATTTAGGTCTCACACTCATGTAAGGAAAAAAGAATTTCTACAAAAATTTCGAACATGTTAGAAATAATTAAAAAATTTTAAAAATAATTAAAAAATGCTTTGGTCTATCCTCTTAATGAAAATATAAACATTTTGCCGATAAAACTTTGTTTTTATTTAGTTTAGGGTCTTTTTCCTTCATACTATGCTGTTTTTTCAGCAACTTTTGAAGGTACCTAATTAAAACACTTGAAATATACATATACATTTACTTATATAAAAAATGTTCATAAGGAACTTGCTATCCGAAATAAAATATAAAGTTTAGTACTGATGATGGTTTTAATAAGCTTGAATATATACGACTTTCTACTTTGGATGACTGGAAACAAAGAGGGTGATAGATTTTCCCTCCTAACAATATCTCGTCAGATCATGTGACAGTTTCCTATTCTTATGAATATCTATTTTTCATTTTTGACAGTGTTAGTCAAGAGGAGACAACTTTTTGTTTCTCACAACAAGCTTATATGAGCATTGCAAAAGTAGTGATGACAATTCATAATTCACATTTGAGAAAAAAATAATAATTTTCTTGTAACAATTTATGAACTCAGGCCAACCAAAGATTTGAGAGATACACAATATAACGGATTTAAACATTATGGTAAAACAGTTGTTAGAACAACAATAAAAACAGTTATTAGAACTACACTCAACAAGAACATTTATTTGATCTACACCCAGAAAAAACAGTTATTGGAACAACATACAGCAACAAGTTGTTAGAACTATACCTTGAAAAACCAGTTATTAGAACTACATCCAACAACAACAGTTATTAGAAATACACCTAGTAAAACTAGTTATTGAAACGACCATAAAAATATTTTGAATATCAGACAAGGTTGTTTGAAGCAAAGTTGCAAAAATCAAATGAACCTAGTACTTCACCTTCATTCACACTTGATGTGATCGCAAAATCCATTTACAAATTTTTATATCACCCTGAAGAAGTTGTTACTTTTTTGTTGTATTACAAAATCTTCAAAGAAATTTTGAAAGATGTTTGCTATTGCTGATCAAATGAAAGAAAAGTACATTTACTTTTAAGAAAATTGTGTCTATCAGAGCAAAAAAATATTGTAATCACATTTTACCTGAAAAATCAAGAAATCTTACAATTGATAAAACTGTTAGTTTTGTATAAGATTTTCCAGTGAAAGAAGCTCACTTTTTCTTATATGTTGGCAATGTTAAAATATCACAAAAAATGACAATTTTGTTACTTCTGCTGGTATTGTCAATTGTGAATGTAAAACATTTTAAATGCATGGCCTATCTCTAGACATGTTTAAAATGTTTCATTTTTGTTGAAGAAATAACTTCGAATAAAAATGTAGAAATTTTTAAAATCCAAAAATTTCCAGTTTTATTATTATTTTTTGTGTACAAGAGGGAATAAAAACACTTAATGATTTGAGAACTGAAAGGAAAAATGTTATTTTTGCTGAAACAAGTGAAATCAACAGATTTTTTTTTTTAACAGTTTTCTTTGCTCTTTTTAGAATTATCTAACAAAAGAAAGACTTCAATTTAAAATTTAATTTTGTCATAAAACATTCATATTTTACAGGATAGAATAATCCTTTTTTTTTGTTTTTTTTAGACATACCCAAACAATAAGCAAAAAGTCATCAGTGAAATAATAAAATAAAATGTAATCTAATTTTCTTCAATGCAATAATTTTTTATTTCAGTATTTCTTTTGAAAATATTTGTGAAAATAAAACCACATTATTTATTTTCATTGTTATACTTCTTACAGCCAAAATTATATCATAAAAATTAATGGAGAATGACGTGAGAAGTGATTTTTCATTTTCATAAAATCAAAATTATTTATATTGTTGCACATAACTTTCAGATAAGAAAATGCAGCAACAAAAATAAAATGGGATGATTTCTTCATGTCAAAAGGATTTGGGTATTCCTCACAACCTACCTAATTTTTGCATTGTTCAAATCCGAAACAAATGACACAAACAAAGATTTAAGAAATAGAAAAGTATGACACAAACATAAAATTACTTTCAAAACAATGTTTTATGTGATAAGGCTGCAAAGATTATGCAGTGTTCTTCAAGATTTGGTTCCTTGTATTTAAATCCACATATTTGTAGACATGCACTGTGCAAATTTACTCACAAGGTATTTTCTTGAATGTTTAGGCATAAGTATTTCCATTTCCAGGATGTGCATTGTGATGCATTGGATATCAGCTCGGAACGAGAAATCGAGGAGTCAAGTTCGAATTCCAGCTGAATTCATTGTATTCACTTATGCGCAAATACCCTTGGGAAAGGTATTAATCCATCTATTCCTTCCAGTAATGGGTTAAATAATAGGGCAGATTAGGTTCTGTAGCCTTGGTTGGCAACCAGTCTACCGCAGAAAGCAATGGCAACTTACTGCGGGATAATCTTCTGCCCAGTCAGTCATGTCTCTTTCGAGACATGATCGCCCAAGCGTGTATCGCGTATGGCACTTAACTGACTGACTGATTTTCATTTAGTCAATTTCTAGCTGTGCACATGTTTCAGGATGTGGATGGTTCTTGCATCAGACTCCTGGCAATATTTTACCTTAAAAGCTTCTCTTTTTGTTGTACATAGTCCTCTATCATATTATTGTCAAATATTTATTGTATTTATGACTCTCCTCTTTTCCAATCTTCTCACTTTGTTTTCTTTTTTTTTTTCAATTGGAGTAGATAGATCTATCTATCACCCAGTTCACACTCCACCCACGTCTATTGAACAGGTTAAGAGGCTCGTCCCTTGTTCCCTGTTTAGGATGTGGTTTCCAGATTTCTCTTTTCCAATCTTTTCACTATTACATAGCCCCCTGCACATCAGTGGTGTTACCGCCTTGCTCAGGGTGATATGATTAAAAAAAAAAATTACTCTTCACATAATTACTGGAATCCTGTCAAATGAAAGATAATAGATTTGAAATTTGTTGTCTAATTTATGTTTTTATTATATCTAGGACACTTTTTTACATTTCAAATTTCATATAATCAGCATCAATCAGATATTAAGAAATTCAAATGTAAACATATTTTCTGAGTTTTATAAAAGTATGACAGTATTTGAATGGATGATTTCATAACATATTTTTGTTAGAACTTAGTTAATAAACCTCATTACTATTTTTTGTAAATGTTGCTCAAAACAGATCTTCAATGAATTTTAACTTCTGATAATTTATTTTGTGAAATGTTTTATCATCACATAATAACTGGAAAATTATCTAATTGAAAGCTAAGTAACAGAGTTTCTATTATTTATTTATTTGAAAGTCTCAGGCTCTTTTTAAATTTTAAACATTATGTAGTCTACATGGAGCAGAAAAATAAATAACCTTTGACATTCAGAGTTCTTCCTTTTCATTTTTTTGTTACTTGTTAGTTATCAATAGTATGATTTTTATGTTTTAGTTGCTACCTATAACAGTCTCTCACAAGATTTGAACCTGTATTCTTGAATGTCTGACACAGAGAGTCTCATCGCATTTATCTATAACTTCACTTTTTCATGTCTTGTTTTACATTCACTCTACACACTTTCTTGGGATCCTGGGTTTTTGCTGACTTTTGCCTTTCTTCTTGGCATTATTTACTAAAGGCCTAGTTATAATGCTATCATTGCCCAGAACTGGGGCCCTATCTTAAATCTTGTCCCACTGTATGTGTAGATTTTTTTCGGTTTAGGTTTTGCACGGGTTTAGTTCTGGGCAAGAGATGCACTATAATTTGGTCTTTAGGAAAGAAAGCTATGTTCCTTGTCTTCAGGCTTTCACCGCTAGTAATCGGGAATTTCTTTACCTGCTAGAGTGGGTTGTCACTCAATTGCTTAACCTCCTTTGCATATAACTTTTCTCATTAAAGTCTCATCATTAACTTAGTTGATAAACCTCATTACAATATTTCATAACATATCATTAACTTAGTTGATAAACCTCATTACAATATTTCATAACATATCATTAACTTAGTTAATAAACCTCATTGCAATATTTTGTAAATGTTGCTCAAAACTGGTCTTCAATGAATTTTAACTTCTAATAATTTATCTTGTGAAATGTTTTATCATCAAATAATAACTGGAAAATTATCTAATTGAAAGATAAGTAACAGTTTTTATTATTTTTTTATTTGAAAGTCTCAGGCTCTTTTTAAATTTTAAACATTATGTAGTCTACATGGAGCAGAAAAATAAATAACCTTTGACATTCAGATTTCTTCCTTGTCATTCTTTGTTACTTGTTAGTTATCAATAGTATGATTTTTATGTTTCAGTTGCTACCTATAACAGTCTCTCACAAGATTTGAACCTGTATTCTTGAATGTCTGACACAGAGAGTCTCATCACATTTATCTATAACTACACATTTTCATGTCTTGTTTACAAATTGAAATTGAATACATAAGAAAGGCAAGTATACAACAATATGATTTGCCTTTGCCTAGAAACTCAGTCACAGCTCTGCTTTCATCATCATATTGCATGTGTATTTATTTTGTCATATTCCTGATACAAAATTATTTCTACACCATAAAACAGTATACAGTTACATACATCCTTGACATGGCCTTCAGTTTTCCCACTATGATAGACAAAGTTATAATTCACACTACTTTTATTTCTTGGTTATCTCATCATCTGAACACCGTAACTGCTTATATTCCAAATTTTTTTTTTCCAAACAATTTTTGTCAAATTTTACCAGGGATGCTCCCATTTGAATAAGTGACTATCTTTCTCCCCAACACATTCACTCTACACACTTTCTTGGGACCCTTGGTTTTTGCTTACTTTTGCCTTTCTTCTTGGCATTATTTACTAAAGGCCTAGTTATAGTGCTATCATTGCCCAGAACTGGGGCCCTATCTGAAATCTTGTCCCACTGTATGTGTAGATTTTTGTTTTGGTTGAGGTTTTACAGTATTTCACATGTGTAGTTCTGGGCAAGAGATGCACTATAATTTGGTCTTTAGTGTGACATGATAACTAGGCGTATATTAAGGTGGATTTGTAAAATATGTATTTTATTATAATAGATTAAGAATAGGAAATGGTTAAGAATAGAAAAATAGTTTAAAAAAGTGTTTCGTTTAACAAAAGTACTAAGTGAAAAAGAAAAGGAAAAAAATAAATAAACGCTTTTTCTTTTATAAGTGAATTTGTGGAAGAGAAAAGGGCATCAGATTACAGTTAAATCCTACCAGTCTTCCAATAAAATAATTGACTAAGTGATTTGATGTGATAAAAAAAGATAAACATTTAGGAAATAGATTTTAGGTGACCAGGTCAAAAACTGTCTTTACTGAATCTTGACCACACATTAAGAAAATAAAGAAAAGATAACAGAATCTTCCCTTTCTCCAGGCAATAAAAAAAAA
Source organism: Ascarosepion bandense (assembly GCA_037127315.1). Taxonomy (NCBI): domain Eukaryota; kingdom Metazoa; phylum Mollusca; class Cephalopoda; order Sepiida; family Sepiidae; genus Ascarosepion; species Ascarosepion bandense. The sequence continues at coordinate 1,298,543 of JBBBDQ010000880.1, forward strand.
TGCCTGGTTACGGATAAAGTGTCAGGGCTATAAAAACATCCGATGGCCTTCACACTAAGCTTTATGAAGATAAAAAATAAAAAACCCAAATACATTGTTGGAGGCTGGGTGCTATCCTTTCATGTCATTATTAATGATTCTTAACTCGGTATTCCTATTACTTAATTCATTCATATCCTCATAGTTGAGAGCAAACGTTAACGCCTACTTGGAGATTTGAGTTAAATATTTGTGTCAAGGAAAATGTGTGGTGGTTTAAGGAGAAAGAAAAATGTATTTTTCAACAAATTGTTGTTTACTCTGCTACTTTTTATAAAGGTAGGAAACTTACTGGATTTTGAACAAAATCAAATCTATCGAGAACTACATCATTTATCTCAAATAATATTTTGTGGTGGTGTATGGCATGTAATCTTTGTTTTACCCAGTCCTTGTCAGTCTTAAGTTCAAGCCCACACAAATCCAGGTGATAAGTGAATTTATTGTAATTAAATTCTTTTTCTTTCTCCAACAGCATTCTAGAAAGAAATGAACAAAAGAGTATTTCTGATATAGTAGGAATATTGAAATAACAGGGGCTACATCATCTTCACTTTTCCCATTAGTTAATCAAGTTAATGTGCATTTGAAACAGCAACCGAGTAGAGATTCACTTGCAAAATGTGCATTGGAAAATAGTTATGAATACTCCACAATGTGTACTGGGAAGATCCGACCAGGTTGTATGCAAATAGTATTGCATTTTCAGGCAACTACTGCTAACAAATGATTACCCAAGTTTGAACAATGATAGCAGTTGGTAGTTTAGAATTGCAACAAAGTCTTTTGTTGCATCTTATTGCTAATCCGATGCAGTTAACTGCAAATTTTACACAAAGTCTAGAATCTGACAGAAACAATAAACATCAGGTAGATCTGTCCACCTACACTCATCTCTGACTGCCAACAGGCAGTGTCTTTTACAGCTAACAAGGGGAGTTGTTATAGATTCAGCATGTCTATAAAAGACACATGGTGATTTCACTTCATTTTTCTTCCAGATTTTTACAATGTCACATTCAGTTAGCAACTAGGTAAGCAAGCATGTATTAATTTTAGTAACAGATAATGAATTGACTGAGTATAATAAAACATGAAGATAATGTGTTTCCTCATGAGATTTATTTAATTTGAACAGCAAAATACTTCTAAGATAACTAGAGAACCTGCCTGGATTTATTAATGGCAGACATTACATTAACAACAAACATGATGCAGATGACACTGTCTTGGTGGCAGATTCAAATGAAAAATTGAAAAGTAATTCTAGAGAGGATAGTTGATGTAAGCAAGAGAAAAGGACTAAGAGAATTAGAGGACCTGCCAGGATTTGTTATCAGCTGACATTACATTAACAAAAAATATGATGCAGATGACACTGTCTTGGTGGCAGATTCAGATGAAAAACTGAAAAGTAATTCTAGAGAGTATAGTTGATGTAAGCAAGAGAAAAGGACAAAGAGAATTAGAGGACCTGCCAGGATTTGTTATCAGCTGACATTACATTAACAACAAACATGATGCAGATGACACTGTCTTGGTGACAGATTCAGATGAAAAACTGAAAAGTAATTCTAGAGAGTATAGTTGATGTAAGCAAGAGAAAAGGACAAAGAGAATTAGAGGACCTGCCAGGATTTGTTATCAGCTGACATTACATTAACAACAAACATGATGCAGATGACACTGTCTTGGTGACAGATTCAGATGAAAAACTGAAAAGTAATTCTAGAGAGGATAGTTGATGTAAGCAAGAGAAAAGGACTAAGAGAATTAGAGGACCTGCCAGGATTTGTTATCAGCAGACATTACATTAACAACAAACATGATGCAGATGACACTGTCTTGGTGGCAGATTCAGATGAAAAACTGAAAAGTAATTCTAGAGAGGATAGTTGATGTAAGCAAGAGAAAAGCATTAAGAGAATTAGAGGACCTGCCAGGATTTGTTATCAGCAGACATTACATTAACAACAAACATGATGCAGATGACACTGTCTTGGTGGCAGATTCAGATGAAAAACTGAAAAGTAATTCTAGAGAGGATAGTTGATGTAAGCAAGAGAAAAGCATTAAGAGAATTAGAGGACCTGCCAGGATTTGTTATCAGCAGACATTACATTAACAACAAACATGATGCAGATGACACTGTCTTGGTGACAGATTCAGATGAAAAACTGAAAAGTAATTCTAGAGAGGATAGTTGATGTAAGCAAGAGAAAAGGACTAAGAGAATTAGAGGACCTGCCAGGATTTGTTATCAGCTGACATTACATTAACAACAAACATGATGCAGATGACATTGTCTTGGTGGCAGATTCAGATGAAAAACTGAAAAGTAATTCTAGAGAGGATAGTTGATGTCAGCAAGAGAAAAGGACTAAGAGAATTAGAGGACCTGCCAGGATTTGTTATCAGCTGACATTACATTAACAACAAACATGATGCAGATGACACTGTCTTGATGACAGATTCAGATGAAAAACTGAAAAGTAATTCTAGAGAGGATAGTACTTTTCTCTTGCTTTCACCAACTAAGAAAATTAGAGGACCTGCTAGGATTTGGAAAACATATTGAAAAATGTAAAGACAAAAACTAGGTTTAAAGGAAAAATTTTGCTAGAATCCATAGACAAGAACCAGTCATGAATCTTTGTGACCTGAAGAAAACTGGTGTAATGCAAGAGATTAACATTTATAACTAGACAGGAACATGTTAACAAAATCCTGGCTGATAAAAATTCCAGCTGTTTTGCTTAGGACAGTATTATTGCATCTTTTTTTGTCATTCAATGCATATTTTCTGTTGGTTTGTTTGACCCAAATTTGATGATTTACTTTCCTCGTGGACTTGTTATAACTAATATTTATTATTCAAACAATACAAAAAGTATTTCTCAAAATTCCTTTAAAAAAATGAGATGGAAGAAACAGTCGTAAAAAGCAAATTACAATTTAAAAATAAAACAGAAAATATTTTAAAAAAATAATCTGATTTTTTATTAAGTTCTGAAAGTTTAATTAAGATATAGCAATGTAATTTTTATAAGAATTTCCCCCATCAATGATTTTAATGAAAAAAAAAAAAAAAAAACAACAACTAAAAAAACAAAATAAAAAAACAAAGAAAACTGCCCAAATTTTCCCTAGTAATTTACGATCTCGCGTTGACGCAAGAAAAACTAGTTTTTATTTTAAACAAAATTTTCAAAGGATCTCTAAGGCAAAAAGAACAATTTACAATTTCTTTCATCCTTCATCTTTAAAATTACGTTCTTTTCTTTTTTGATTTTTTTTTTTTTTTGTCAACAAAATATTGTTTTTACTTTGTATATTTTTAAGCATTAACTGTTTTTTTTTCGCAAATTTTTTAAATTGGAGTTAACTACTTTCGTTGACGTAAATTTGCTACATGACTAAATATAAGGAACCAAATTTTGTATAACACCGCGTAAATTTTTCCATCTCATTTTTTCAGACAAAAAAAAAAAATTGTCTTCAAAATTCATTTGACGTTTGTATTGTTTGTTTTTGTTTGTTTTTTTTCAATTCTTAATTCTGTCTTTGTGTCATTCTTTTCACCTTCGTCTTTATATCTAAAATTAACGAACAATGCAAATATTGGGTTGATTGTCAGAGGAATCTCAGAAAAATCATGTTATTAAGTTTTATTTAATTAATAGTAATACCCGAATTAAAAAAAGCATTTAATTGCATTTTCTGGTCTGACAGGTAAGTGGAAGAATACAAACAATTTCGACTTTTAAAAAATCCTTATTTACTGACTTTTCTCCCCATTGTTGTTATATATTTTTCTTTTTTTAGCATTATAAGAACGAGAATTAATTTCTGTAAATTTATCTTCCAATGTTATTTTTAAAAGAAAATAAATTACATTTTCATTTTAGTATTTCACTTTTTAATTATTTTCATTGATTTTATTTGTCATCTGTTGTTTTTTTAATTTGGATATGTCTAAAAAAAATGCCAAAATATTCGTCTTCGTAAAAATACATGTATTTCCTTTTTGTTTTAAAAATAAAACTTTTAATTTACTCTTTAAAATTTAAGTTTAAAAAAAAGATATGTGAAGCAAAGAAAAAATCTGTTTGCAATTTCACTTGTTTTTAGGCAAAATAGTTTTTTCCGCTTTATTTATTTATTTAATTGTTTCACGTTTATTTTTTTTTTTTATTTTTTTTTTACATGTGTTAAAGATACAGAAATCTTTGTATTTTTAATAATTCAATGCAATGTACAAAATAATTGTGTAAAATAGCGGTTGATTTATTGTTTTTTTTAAGTTTTGATAGAAATAAAATCTTTGTTCATTTTAAAGCCATTCACTTAATTCGTTTCAGTTCAATTTTGAAAAACAGATGAAAACTGAACGTCGAAGGAAAACGAGAAAATTGTAAAACGGTAGGTACTTTATGTTCAACAATATGTCCTAAAATAGGCGATGCAAATAGTAAAAAAAATGAACTCACGATATTAGGTTACTTTTTAAAATATAACACGGGAATTTCAATTTTTTTTTTTTAATATGTATCACAGATGGTTGGTAAATGTTTTTTTTTCTTCCACTCATTCACTGAAGTGAAATCATAGCATGATGTTTTAAAAGGCCCCAAACTTAATAAAAAAAATTAAAAACTTTTTATTGTGAGAAAGTTCATGTTAAGAGAAAAGATCAAAAATCTATTTTTAAATTTTTTTTTTGGTACCTCTATATAGATTCGCTGAAAAAACAGCATAGTATGAAGAAAGAATGCCCCAAATGAAAAACAAAGTTTTATTCAGTAAAAAATGTTTGTGTTAAAGAGGATAGATCAAAGTATTTTTTTACATTCTTTCTGACACGTTCGAAATTTTGGTATAAAATCTATTTTTCGTTTGTGTGTGACGTAATTTTTACAAGGGTTTATAACGGCAAACGTAATATTTTATCTTACACAAGTCACTTTTTGTCGGTGAAAGACATAATTTGGAAATTCTTGCAAAAATCAAATAATGGTCGGATTTTGATAAGAATTTCAGGACTTATTCATGAATGACTGGAATCATTTTCGAAATAATTATTTATAGAAAATCTTGGTAAAAAAAACATATTTTACCCCCAACCACTAATTAATTTCCTGAAATGTCTAAAAATTCGCTAAAGTTGTTCATATACGTAATAAAATGGAGAATGCTAATCAATTCTCTATTTTTTTTCGAAATTTGCCCTTTTTCAGGAAATCTGTTCAGAATTGTGAAAACGAAAACGCAATAAAACTTATTTTTTTATTTAGACAAACTTAATTGGTTTTATAAATAATATATATTAAGGATATCAGTCTGAAAATAAATAAAATATTCAATGATTAATAAATTTTTTAATTTCTACAAGAATTGTTTTCATTTTTTCTTCTTTTATTATAACAATTTATAAAGTTTCAAAAATCCTTCAAAATTTCCCCTCTTCATCGTTTAAAGTTTAATATGTGAAGATTATATTATATTTACTAATCGAAAATTAAAAAGCATAATACAAATAATTGAGCCATTTGATTTTAAGAATAATTAAAACATTTGAATTGTGTGCATAGGATGACCCATATTTTCTTTTTGCGTGTGGCTGTACATGATGGGTCAGCAACACATAAAAATACAATTTTAGTTGGAATAATGCTGAAAGGAGTGAATTAAACTATAATGCAATATAATTTTATACAGAAAGGGAATTTATTTTAACACACAAAATATTCAGCAAAAACACAGGAATAAGATGACAGAACTATAATCTACCGGACACTGGAACAGGTGCAACTTTGTACTCGTTTCACACAATATTCACTGAAAAATAAGAGGTGAGTCTAATGTGGAAGATATTTGGAGGAAGTTTAGGCAGAATGGAAAAAGGTAATTCAACTTGGCTAAAGATTATATATATATATATATATATATATATATATATAACCATACACAGCTAGGGTTTGGTTAGAGTGATTAACAAAACAATCTTTACCTTTCATGGCAGCACGTGTTGTATTCACTGGAGGTTGAGGAAGCTTTTCGTGTGGAGAATTTCAGCTGGTAGCTTGATGGAAAGTTCTTTTGACTTCTTGAATGAATAGCCGGAGAGAGGTCTACGCATGGCCGGTAGCTCAACAACTCTAGTTTTGTACTATTTCTTCCCTTTTATATAGAAACAGGAGCCTATATTCATTGGCTCTCTCTTTCTCTGTTCTTTTCCTTCTTTTTACTGTAACCATAGTTACCAGACTATTTAATCTCTTTTTGGGAAGGGTACAACCTGACCCAGTGACGTAATTCATACTACTCTCCTTTCTGGAATGAAAGAACCCTGACCAAATGACCAGTTACTACTACTGTTACTAGGGTGACTATTTTAGTCATGACCCAAGGCTTTTGGGACAAAAAAACGCTTCTAACTTCCTCGTTACACATTAAAAGTTCATGCATTTTAAAGATTGCACTCCTTACAAAGAAAAAAAACGTAAACTATATGAACATTTTTGGCAGTGTACAATTCTTTCATCTTGCTTCCATGTTTTATATGCCCTACGTTTCAATATTCAACAGGCTTTGCAAATCATCCCTTCAAAATTTAAAGCGAGTTTTCTATTTTAATTCCTAGTTTCCTAATTTTGTTAAAACAAAAAATTGTGAAATTCACAATCTCTGGAGGTAACTAAAGAGAATATGAAAAATAGTTATTAAAAATAAAAATAAATAAATGCCATAACATTTTATAAATTGAGTTACCTCTGTCATTATATAAGTTCATTCTGTTATTAAATTGTAAAATTATTTTAAAAGAAAGTTTTATATTTTAATTTTTATTTTTCATAAAACATCTTCAAATGTAAGGCTATACAGCTAAACTAACTAAAATTCTATAAAATATTGTATAATTGCTGAAAATATCATGGTAAACTTTTAATGTTACTACGTAGTTAAAAACCAAAAAACCAAATGTATGATTAAGCTAACATAACATTATGTCAAATTTGTCTTCCATATTTAGCATTTTTGACAGCTTCCGTCTGTCATGTCAATTATCGGATAATTAGGGATTTTTGTTCCGGCAAATCATATCATCAGGGAAAGCAGTGGTCTCATCTCACTCTCTCACTGTCTCTTTTTGTCTGCACCCTCTCTGGTTACCAGTCTGTATCCCTTCACGTTGCTCGTCAAATCACCTTAGCTGCCCTCTCTCTCTCTCTCTCTCTCTCTAGTACATTAATTTAATTTTTTTTTGCTCACAGAGCATAAGACCAAGAATAAATAATTTTTTATAAATTCATGGATGAAAACTATATTACAGTTTTTTATTATTTCACTTTTTAAGATTTTCCATATAAATAAACTATTTCTTTTTCCTTGGTATGACTTAAGGCAAAAATATTCAATGTTTACATGAAAGATGAATTTTTTTTTGTTTCAAATGTTTAATTTACTGTGTTTTAAAAAGTTAGATTATTTTAAAGTGGAAAGATTATGAATTAAAAAAAAAAATAGCGTCTTTAAAGTAGGATAATTTTACTTAAAAATATTTTCGGCAAAAATAATGGTTTTATCATTCTTGTTTGCTATACTTGAAGTTCTCAGGTTCCTTCTTGGATGGATGTACCTCCCCCAAAAAAAAGAAAACCTAGAGAAGTTATCTAAGGTTTCAAATTAAGTTTTTTTAAAAGGAAAAATCTTTCTTTTTAGTGTTAATTTCAAGCTATTTTAGGTACCTCCACTCATTTGCTGAAAAGACAGTATAGCATGATGTTAGAAGAGCACAAACTTAATAAAAACAAAGTTTTATAGTCAAAATGTTTATTGTATTATTAAGAGGAAAGATCAATTTTTTTTTCATTATTTCTAAAAATCTCTAATCCTTTCTAACATGTTCAAAATTTTTGTTAACCTTTTTTTGTGTGGGGGGGGGTCTGCTATTCACTTGATGTTTACTAGAGTTTACTGTTATGGCAATTCATTTTTATTTTTTTTGACATTGAATGACATTAATTTGTAAATTCTTCCAAAAGTCAAATAATTGATTTTAATAAAGCTTTCAAATGAATGAAATTATTTATGCAATTATTATTATTTTTAGAAAATCCTGGTAAAAATATTTTCTTTTTACATATGTTACCCACCCCAATTAATTTCATGAAATTTCTAGAAATTCAATACTGATCACAAATCTTGTTTTATTATTTAAATGCAGGACTTCTTGCTTAAAACATTTAATTTTTTTTCAAATTTTTTTTTAATTTCTTTTCCGAAAATGAGCTCCAAATATTAAAATGAAAAATGCATTAAAACTACACCATTTTAATTTAAATAAACTTTTAATTGATTTTATGAATAATGTATATTAATGATAACATATTTTAAAGAAAAAACTTACAATAAATAATGGATTTTTATTAAAAAAAAATTTTTTTTTAAATTATGATGATTTATAAAGTTTAAACATATTTTAAATTTCTTCAGTTACTTGGTGTCTTCAGTTATTAATTCATTAAGTAAAGACTATATTTAAAATTGAAAAACCTAATACAATTTATTTAGCATTAAAATTTTTTAAATAATCTTTAATTTTTCCTTACAAAATGTTCACTTAGACTTCATAAAATTATGCCAGTTCTGGTCAATATATCTTAGCCAGATATGTGAAATGATTGATGGCATGTTGTCATCACCTATTTCAATTGTCAAAAAGATTAGAGCCCTGCGATAAAAAAAATACTTTTATTCTAAATTTCATTCTATAAACAAGTAATATTTGTTTCAAATCAGTTTAACTTTAGATTTGTTAATTTTCCAAAAATAACCTCACAGATATATATTTAACTTTTGTAAATTTTTTAAAACTGTAAATTATGTTTACAAATGTGTCAATTGCTAAAAAATGCTGGAAAAATTGAAAAAAAAAAAATTAAACATTTTAGATTCTAGTCAATATAATTTCTGTTTGAAATACAGCAGAATATTTTGCCTACTGGAAATAGTAAATTTAATCATTTAGCTTTTAATTAAACTCCAATTAAAGCTTTAAGAAAACTTTTTTTTATTTTTAAACATTCAGATATAAAACTTAGATATAAAAAAATGAGTGAAGATACCTATATTAGATCAAACTTAATATTTCTAATAATTAAAATAATTTGCTGTATTTCAAAAACTAAATTGACTAGAGGGCATTTAATTTTGTTTTTTGATAAAATAGCTAATTAGCACCCTGTTTAATCATATGTTATCACAATGTAAATCTCTTTATTAAAAAAAATCTTCATAAAATAAAATATGTTTTTCTGAAACTTTATCTGAAGAATATTAGCTAATCTAATTATTTACATTGTTCTGATCTTTATTGCAATATTCACAATGTTTTGACCAGTGTACGCTTTGACCATCTTCATGGGATTGGACCAGAACAAACAAAAAACGAGGATGGACGGGTGCAAACACCCAGTAAACAGCCTCAATCTGCTTACACTGTGTGAATCAATTATCAGAAAAAATAGAAGATATCTGTGGTCCTTGTAACATCAGGATGATCTTTAAAACTGGGCCAACACTTTGCAGATTCCTCTCCTGTGTAAGACCTCTAATGGAGAAAAACATAACCAAGAACTGCATGTAAGCCATTTCAGCTGTGATAAGAAATATAAAAAAAAACAGGCAGCCCCTTAAAATAAGGCTGTATGAACACTGCAAGTCTGTAACACAAAAGGAAATAGAAAAATCAGGTGTAGCTGACCACATGTGGAGGGAGAAAGTAGATCACTGTCCCATGTAGGATGAAGTTGAAATAATATACATTGAACACCACTGGAAAATATGAAAATTTAAGGAATCAGTGCATGTGCTGGTCTACAAAAGTTTTTTAAGCCAGCCAAGCATAGAAATGAATACAATATCAGAACCAGTAGTACAGAGTGCTAGAGAAAATCAATTACAAACATCAAGATCGTAATATGAGCTCTGGTAAAAATGATTACTGAAATATTAGGTTTATAAATCCCCAAAGTTCATACACTGATGTCCACAAGACCACATGGCTCAGTGGATAAAAGTGTTGGTTGGATCCAGTAACTTGACCCAAAAGTTATGAGTTCAATACCTGGCAATATATAATTTTAGGTACTCTGTAATCTTAAAAAATTTAGCAAAATATTCTCTGTAATTATAATCTTTTATTAAATATTTGATACTTTAATCACTCTTATTTTTTGATAATGTTGTGCATGAACATCAGTATCTATTAAAAATTGGCATATTTATACACATACAATAATTTCCAAATTAATGTGTTTTTTCCCTGCAAAAAGTACAATAAAATTTTTTATACTAATCTTTTCAATAAAAAAGTGCATACCATGGTGAAAAAGTGTTTTTTGGATTATTAGCTTGCATTTTTTAATCCTTTTTTGAATGTTTGAAATTTTAGTTAAGAATTTTGTTATCCTTGTGCTCATGGGAGGAAGTCGTGACAAAAGATTAGTATGGGAAATTTTAGTATAAAATAGATCGATTTGGAATTTCTTGAAAAAATCAAATAATTGTTGGTTTTTAATGAAACTTTCAGGACTGAATGAAATTAGTTTAATAATTGCTTTTATCAAAAACTGATACAAAAGATTTCAAATTAGTTTTTAAAAATGGAAAATCTTTCTTGAAGCTTTTTAGTTACAATTTCAAGCTAATAGATTAAATTTAATATTTCCAATAAGCAAAATGTATTTAAAAACCAATTTGAATGGATCAGATGTATATTTTGGTTAGAAATTCTGAAATCATGAATTTTCACACCATTTTTAATGATCTACCATCAAAATGTAATTCTCATTAGAATCATTTCATAAATAAAATATAGTTTCCTTAAACTTTATTTGAGGAATATTAGCTGATGTCAAATTTAATTAATCTGATTCAAAACAGGTATTACTTGAAGTTTAAATATTTTGGAAATGCATGTTTTTAATACAATTTATTTAAGTTATTGACAGATTATTTAATTTTTGTATATTGGACATATCTGTAAAAATTACTTCAGGAGCATACCCACCATTTCTATATAATTTTTAACTTCTCAGTAATCTTAAAAATGTAGGAAAATATTCCCCATAATCTAATGTTTTATTGAATTTTATATATTTTGGTTTTAAATTTACTGTCATTATCACTCTTACTTTCCAATAATGTTGTGTATAGATTTCCATAATTACAAGAATCAGCACGTCAATGAATTGTCGTAAGCCTTCCCATTTATGATTTGGAAATATAGTTTTTACTTAGTTGATGTTATTACTAACCGGTAGAAATAAATATAAAAATTTAAAAAATATAAAACTTCATAAATTATTAAAATTTAAAAAAAAAGTAAATAAATACTTGTAAAAAGTAACTTTACATTGAAAAAGTTGTTTTTTTTAAGATAGTAGTGTCCATGATACATTTTATTACTAAAAGCAGTTTTTTTTTTAAAATCATATCACCCCGAGCAAGGCGGTAATGCCACTGATGCGCGGGGTCTATGTGAGAGTAAAAAATTGAAGAAGAGAAAGCCTGAAACCACATCCTAAACAGGGAACAAGGGATGAGCCTCTACACCTGTTCAATAGATATGGGTGAAGTGTGAACTGGGCGATAGTTTAGTCTATCTACTCCAATTGAAAAAAAAATAAAGAAAAGAGTGAAAATATTGGAAAAGAGAAAACCGGAAACCACATCCTAAGCAGGGAACAAGGGATGAGCCTCTACACCTGTTCAATAGACGTGGGTGAAGTGTGAACCGGGCGATAGTTTAGTCTATCTACTCCAATTGAGGAAAAAAAAAAGAAAGAAAAACAGTGAAAAGTTTGGAAAAGAGAAAGCCGGAAACCACATCCTAAACAGAGAACAAGGGATGAGCCTCTTCACCTGTTCAATAGATGAGGGTGGAGTGTGAACCAGGTGATAGTTTAGTCTATCTACTCCAATTAAAAAAAAAAAAAGAGAAGGAGTGAAAAGATTGGAAAAGAGAAATTCGGAAACCACATCCTAAACAGGGAACAAGGGATGAGCCTCTTCACCTGTTCAATAGACGTGGATGGAGTGTGAACCGGGCGATAGTTTAGTCTATCTACTCCAATTAAAGTGAAAAGGTTTTCTAATTAAATTATATCCAAGTTCCATTGCAGTTTTGACTTTACAACACAAATCAGATTTTTCGAAACTTGTGTTAATTGATGATGCAAATTCTAAGGAGTTTTACATCTAAGACAAACATTAAGCAGTACAAAAATTAATTTCTCAAAATTTAATAAAATTAAATGAGTGTTGGGGGAGGTAGGTGTTATAAAACATGTTTTTACCAAGATTTTAAAAAAAGAGACATTTTTTTAAATAAATGCATTTATTTTTTTAATAAGTCCTGAAAGTTTCATTGAAATCTAACAATCATTAATTTTTTTGCAAGGATTTTTAAATGTGATTTTCACTGCAAATCTAAAGGAAAACATTGCTAAAGATGAGAGGCAAAGCTGTAAAAATGAGTGTTAAATTGTTGCCAGAAAACAAAATCATTAGTTCCATCATCAGGTATAGATGTGAAGTCTATTAAAAGTTTATTGTAAAATAAGCTGTGGTTTAGAAGCACTAAAATATCAACTTAGATATATGAAGGTTCTCTAAAGCATCAAGATCAGCACCAACAGAAGTAAATCTCAGCTGGAAGCTACTGTTTGCAACTACTTGAAAGATAAAACAATCAATTGGTTCATCTCCACCTTTAAGATAAAGAAAAGAAGAAAATGCAGTCAGTGATTTTGTGTATTTAAACAGCTGCAGTAGTTGGGATGAACAACAACCTCAGGTGACTTTCAGTTCTGAATGCCATGGCCAAGTCATTGATATTGTATCTCCATTTAGTTCTCTGATGAAATTTTTAGTCCCAACAAAGAATTTAGTTGATTATTTCTGATGACCTTTGTCAGATGATATTGCACAAGGGGAATCAATGTTTTTCTTCAGATGGGACTTTGATGTCATGCCAGTTTCACTTGATACCTGGATATGGAGTATTCCAGAAATATTAGCCATATCAGAGACTTATGAATTCCCTTGGCAAATCACCATTAGGAGAGAAAGTGCAAGAGAACCATTCACAATGTCTAGAATATCATTTCTATCAGTTTAAACCTGAAGAACTTGCAAACACTATTATAAAATATTTGTTTTTCTTTTGTAAAGCAAGGTTTTTTTCATGATTACAAAATGTATTGATATTGTAGTGAAAACTTTTTGTTTTATTGAATTCCTCATTCCAAATTGAGAAAGTGTTAGTATTTTTATGGCAATTTCTGTATGGTGTACATTTAAACTATATTTGCCCTACTGTCAAATTGCACATCTGGCTGTTTTAAGGTTGTGTCTGCCTAGGTTTTTTATTGAGGTACATCTGAAAAAGAAATTAGCTTCATCTCTATTGTGCTATGATGCAACGAAAGAGGCTGAAAGGCATTAACTATCAAAATGAAACTTACATAGCTTTGCTCATCTGTGTCATATTTTTACAGTCAGGTTTTTGTGAATTAAATTTTCTCAATGTTTAAGTTGGTCTGAATTATTAATCCATTAAAATTATCTTCTTATTACTTTAAGACAATCAATATGACATTATATTTATAACTTGTTTGGAGCCAAACCTTTCTGATATATGCTGTTAAAATTTGATTTTTCTTTTAGTTTGCGATACCTGTTTATAGATATGAATATTTTTACATTGATTCTTATTTGTCTTTCTGGAGTATAACCATTTGTATATGGGACAAAATTCAGTGGTTAAACAATCTTCTTTCAAATACAGTCAACTGCAGCAATTATATTTTCATCTTTATTGGGTGCAGTATTGTGTCTCTGTACTAATTTAATCTTGATATATATTTACGTGTATTATCACAATATAAACTGATTTCATATCTTCTGCACCCTCTCTATTAACATGATTTTTCTTTCTTTTGTTCACAGATGTGACTCTACAAAAATTGTGGTATTCATAAAAATTGTGGTATTCATAAAAATTGTCATTATTGGGAATTTCAATGAATCAAATCAGGACTCTTCACTTTCTATCAAGAACAGAAAAATACTTGCTAAAATCTTCATGCTAAGCCCATGCATGGACATTTTTAAAACATAACAATCAACCTTAACGTACAACAAATCATGTGTAATTTGTCTGTTGTATAAATCAGTATTATAGATGAGTAAATGCTGAAGTAAAATTATATTTCTTGAATTTTGGAAATCTATAGTGAAGTAAAATATATTGTGCCATATGGAATCAGACACTGGAAAGAAACCATTTTCCTGTGGAGTTTGTGGATCTGCATTTAAACAAAAGTCAGGTTTGATAAGCCACATGCATACACACACTGGAGAGAAACCATATTCTTGTGATGTTTGTGGATTTGATTTTTCAGATAAGTCCAATTTAATGCGTCATTTGCAAAAACACTCTGGGGAGAAACCATATTCTTGTGACATTTGTAGCTCTACATTTTCACAGAAGTCCACTTTAGTGTGTCATATGCAATCACATACTGGAGAAAGACCATATTCTTGTGAAGTTTGTGGTTCTGCACTTTCAGTCAAGTCACATTTAGTGCACCCTATGGGCACATATACTGCAGAGAAATCCTATTCTTGTGATGTTTGTAGAACTACATTTTCAAAGAAGTCAAATTTGGTGAACAATATGCAAAAACACACTGCAGAGAAACCCTATCCTTGTGAAGTTTGTGGGTCATCATTTTCAAAGAAATACCATTTGATGACCCATATACGAACACACACTGGCGAAAAACCATATCCTTGTGAAATTTGTGAATCAGCATTTTCACGGAAATCATCTTTGGTGAACCATATGCAGATACACACTGGACAGAAACCATATCCTTGTGAAGTATGTGGATCTGCATTTTCACGAAAGCCAGATTTGGTGTGCCATATGCGAATGCACACTGGAGAGAAACCATATTCTTGTGAAGTTTGCGGATCTGCATTTAGACAAAAGTCAGGTTTGATAAGGCACATGTATACACACACTGGAGAGAAACCATATTCTTGTGATGTTTGTGGATTCGATTTTTCATCTAAGTTCAATTTGGTGCGTCATTTACGAACACACTCTGGAGAGAAACCATATTCTTGTGAAGTTTGTGGTTCTGCATTTTCACAGAACTCCGCTTTAGTGTACCATATGCGATCACATACTGGAGAAAAACTACATTCTTGTAAAGTTTGTAGATCTTCATTTTCAAAAAAGGCACATTTGGTTTGCCATATGAAGACCCACACTGGAGAATAACCATACTCTTATAAAGTTTATGGATCTGCATTTTCATGTTAGTCAAGTTTGATGAGCCATGTACACACAGACACTGGATAGAAACTATATTCTTGTGAATTTGTGAATCTGCATTTTCATGGAAGTCATGTTTAGTGTGTCACTTGCAAACACACTTGTAGATCTGCATTTGTAGAATTTATACCATGTTCTTGCGATGTTTGGGAATTTACATTTTCAGATAAATTAAATTTAATGTCACATGCAAAATCAAATTAGAGAGAGACCTTTTTTATCTTCATCTTTACTGATGTCAGATGTAGTGGAGCATGCACACTGGAGAAAAACCCTATTTTGCAGAAGTTTCAGCCACAACAAATCTGTCAGTTGACATTTGGTGAATATGAGTGCATATACTCATCTATTAACCACTTGACTCTAGTTCTTTCACCACCCCGTATATCCTTTCCTTTCTCTCCACCTTTGCAACTGTCATCACACCTGTATTCCCATCCTTCTCTTGCTTCTTTCTAACTGGTTCGTCTTCCTCTTCACTCTCTTCTACTTAATCTTTTTACTCTTATGTAGCCCCCTGCACATCAGTGGCATTACCGCCTTGCTCGGGGTGATACGATTAAAAAAAATTACACTGGATACAAGTATATTCTTGTGAATTTTCTAATCTGCATTTTTACAGAAGTTAACATTGATACACTATATGAAAATATGCATTGGAAGTAATACCTATTGTGAAGTTTTTTGCAAAGGCAATTTCAAGTATCACCAATTTTAGTTTCCCATGTGAAAATTTTCACAGGGAAGAACTATATTTTGTGTAACAAATTCTTTTCATATGCTTCATGTTTGAATAGATATGTATGACCTTATTTATTGAGCATAAACTATATTCTTGTCAATTATGTGTATCTGAATTTTGAAAGAATTCAAAGCTGAAAATGCACATGCAAGTACACTCTGCTTATAAACCTTAATCATGTAAACCAATATTTTTTACAAATACCTCGGTTAAAATAACTATGTGAACCTGTAAATCACATAGTCTAGTTTTTCTGTCAACACTTTCAAGTTAAAAAACAATATATGTTCAATAACAACTGAAATATAAGAGTCAGCATTTTTATTGAAATATACACTGAAATTATAAGGGAAAAAGCCTAGTGAATGAGGAAATATAAAATAATATATTTATTGCAAGCAGCTCAGTTCAAAATTTTTTCCGTACAAATTCAGATAGGAATAAAATATGGAAATGTCTTTGTTTATACATGAATGAAATGAAATCAATCTTTTCCAGAATGTTTTAACCCCTAAAAAGACGTAATCTATCGTAATGTCTTTTATTGATGAAATTAAATATGTGTAGGAGGTGAAGATATAAAAATTTGTTATAATTATGGACTAATAGGAAACACTTTATAGAAACATTGAAATTTTAAATTATAATTTTTTTTTTTTCAGGCATGAGTCTCATTCAGTTACCCTATACTTTTTTTTTCTCACTTGCAAAAAATTTGTGTCCAAGTTCGTGCCATATCTTCTGTTATCACAACAAATTTAAAAGTTCAGCATTTCCTATCAATACACAATGATAACTGATATTTGCATTTTCATGTCTATCACTTTCCTTCTTATATATATATATATATCCGAGTGAGTATAGAATGAAGAGAGAAAAAAGAAAAAAAATTTTTTTTCCGTTCAAAACATTAATTTAAAACAGTGCTCGATATATGATGTGAATATTTATTATAAATTATGTTTTAGAACATGTACATAATTTCTTCTATATATGTCCTCTTCTCTACAATCATATGGCTGTTTCAGTGTTTGGGACCCAAACACCTCATCGGGAGAAATAGGTTTGGAATCATTCTCTGTTTATATTTGGTTCGTTGTTGTCATGGGGGTTGGTTGGAGTTATTGGTAATTAAGTTAATGTGTCTCGTTTTGACCGTTCGACCCTCGAAGAATCTGGTGTGTAAGTGCAAAATTGTTGATTAATGGTATTATCTGTTGGAATGTATGTCCTATCAGTCGGTTATATCTTCCGGTTAGAATTTCTAAGAAGGGTTTGTGTTGAGTTGTCATTTTTATGGTTGGCTATCATTTAATTGATTTCTGTCTGCTGTTAGTGGACCTAATTCATGTATTACCTTTGATCCTGTGTCTAGGTTTTCACTTTGGGGTTTCTTAGATAGACGTGGTAGAGGTGGGGTGTTTTTTCTTTTGAATTTTGTTTTTTTTGGAATGGAATATTTTTTTATATTATAGGGTTTTTTTTTTTTAATTTGTTTTTTTTTATATTTTATAGTCAAGTTTGGAGTATTATTGCATTTAGGCAAAGTTATTTCAAGAAATCTAAATTTGTATTCTTTAGGAAGTAAATGCAAATTAGTATTTTATCAGTTTTTTTATAAAGTTGTATGTTTAATCTTAATTTTAAGTTTAGATTAGAATTATCCGAAACTGCAGGAAATCAGTTATAATCCACAACAATGAACAGTGGACTAAGAACTAAAAGGAGAACTTTGATTTATTCATGGGTGTACTGGATTCTGCAGAAGCTTCGGATCTAACTAGATTATTCCTACTGTACAACTTAACTGCACATATGGAAATAGAAACGAGCAGAATAGGACTGTATAGGGACGACAGACTGATGATAATTGATAAATCTACTGGAGGTAAGGTTGATAAAACCAGAAAATTAATCCATAGAGTCTTTAAATCCTTTGGCCTTAACGTAGTAATTAACCACAATATCAAGCAAGTAGACTTCGTAGACATAACATTAGACCTAGTATCGAACACTTTCCAACCTTACATGAAAAACAACGAACTCTAATCACCCACCATCCATTATTAAACACATCCCATCATCAGTTGAACGTCGCATTAACACACACTCATCCAACAAAGAGATATTTGATAAGCACAAGGTAATTTATAATAGAATCCTTAATGAAGGCGGGTATAAATCATCAAAGATCAATTTTGTGGAAAAATTCAAAAGTCCAAAAAGCAGAAATAGAAGCAGGAAAATAATATGGTATAACCCTCCATTCAACCAATCAGTTAATTTCACGCTGGGACATAAATTTCTTAAACTAGTAGAGAAACATTTTTCAAAAAATAACCCTATAAGCAAAATCTTTAATAAAAATACCATAAAATTAAGCTATAGCTGTTCCAATAATCTAGAAAAAATAATCAAAATGCATGACACTAAAATATTAAAAATACACAGCAAAAATAAATCCAACACTAATACAAGTCTGTCCCATGATAACAACCTCTCTAATTGTAGAAACCCCAACCAATGTCCCATGGCAAATAAATGTCTGACGAAATCTCTGATATATATGTGTTCGATTTCATTCTCAGAAAATCCTAAAGAAGAAAAAATATATATTGGAAATACCATGAATGTATTTAAAAAGCGCTTTTACAATCACCTCTCATCCTTCAATAACAAAGAAAAACAAAACATGACATCTCTCTCCAAACACTTTTGGAAATTAAAAAACGAAAATAAAACACCTATGGTCAAATGGAAAATTCTCAAAAAAGCAAGAACAGCAAAATCTATAAAAGAACCGTGCTTTCTTTGCCTTCAAGAAAAAATAGAAATCCTTAAATATATAAATAGTAACAAGCTCTTAAATCAGAGACACGAAACCACAGTAAACTGCAAGCACATTAGGGACCTAACCCTACAATCATGCTAAGAAATACTAAGAGGTTGATTAGATATTCTCATTATAAAAGATAAAAAATGCTATAGAAAAAATCAATCCAATAAATCCTTAAAGGAAGGTCTATCACTAAAGCCTACACCAATAACCTTACTTAACACAATAACCTTACTTAAATACAAAAATATTCCATACTTGAAAAATCAAAATTAAACAAATAGCTCTCAAACTCGAAAAAGAATCAAAATTCATATATTCAAAATCAAGATTAAATATACTACTTCAGAATAATTATATCACACACAAAAATAAACTGTAAGCACACGTAAGATCTAAACCTACAATCACACTAAAAAGTACTGGAAATTTGAATAGATATTTTTATTATTATAAAAGATGAAAAAGGCTATAGAAAAAAAATCGATGTAATAAATCCTTAAAGCAAGACCTAATGCCCGCAAAAATATCTAAATAAATAAAATATTTAAAAAATTAAAAGAAATAAATAGAATTCCAAACGTTAATTTATAGAAAAAAGAACATCAAAAAATTTTTAAAAAAAACCAACCCTCTAAACTTAAGATTAAGATTAAACATACAACTTTATACAAAAAAAAAAACACTAATTTGCATTTACTTCCTGAAGAATACAAATTTAGATTTCTTGAAATAACTTTGCCTAAATGCAGTAATACTCCAAACTTGACTATAAAATAAAATAAAAAACATATTAAAAAAAACCCCTATAATATAAAAAAATATTCCATACCAAAAAAAACAAAATCCAAAAGAAAAAACACCCCACCTCTACCACATCTATCTAAGAAACCCCAAAGTGAAAACCTAGACACAGGATCAAAGGTAATACATGAATTAGGTCCACTAACAGCAGACAGAAATCAATTAAACGATAGCCAACCATAAAAATGACAACTCAACACGAACCCCTCTTAGAAATTCTAACCGGAAGATATACCCAACTGATAGGACATACATTCCAACAGATAATACCATTAATCAACAATTTTGCACTTACACACCAGATTCTTCGAGGGTTGAACGGTCAAAACGAGAGACACATTAACTTAATTACCAATAACCCCAACCAACCCCCACGGCAACAACGAACCAAATATAAACAGAGAATGATTCCAAACTTTTATTTTTCCCGATGAGGTGTTTGGGTCCCAAACACTGAAACAGCTATATGTAGAGAAGAGGACATATATAGAAGAAATTATGTACATGTTCTAAAACATGATTTATAATAACTATATATATATATATATATATATATATATATATATATATATATATATACACTAGCCAAATAGTGTTTGGTTGGACTAGCAGACATCAGTTCGAAAAAAGAAAAAAGTGCTCAATACGCACCCAACACAAATGAACTGAATATATAGAACTAACAATATATTAAAAAACAATGCAGCACTTACTTGGCATAAGTGAATTTATCTCTTGGTTTCACAGGATTGATGATAAGAAAAAGGTATTCATTAAGTATGATATTAAAGACTTCTACACCTTGATAATGGGAAAAAGCATGCTGGACACTTTAGAATATACTAAGGACTATATTAATATACCACCAGAACAGGTTGAGGTAATTTTACATTGTCATAAATCAGTTCTATTTCACAATGTAGCAGCTTGGATTAAGAAATTTAATGGAGACACTTTTGATGCACCACAGGGCTTGTTTGATGGTGCAGAGGTTTCTGAATTGACAGAATTATATGTGTTGAGTAAATTGAATGAATTGGGGTATATAGATGACCATGAGCTATATGGAAATGACGGTCTGATAGTTGTGTCTGATAATAGAATGGAAAATGACAAAATCAGAAAAGCACTGTTCAGACTCTTCAAGAACCTTAGCCTTGATATTGAAGTTGATATGAATAGAAAAGTGGTATTGTACTTAGATGTGAAGTTTGATCTAAATAGCAATACTTTCTCTACATGCATGAAGCCCAATACTAAACCGAGGTACTTGAATGCCATGTCCAACCATTCAGCAAGCGTAATTAAGCACATCCCTAAAGGTACTGCGTATAGGTTATCAAGAAATTCTTCTATAGAAGTATTTGAAGGGAAAAAGGAGTATGAGTTGGCATTAAAAGGGGAGGAGACAATTCAAAGTTTGCATTTAAACTTCTTATGAACCAATAGGTATAAAATAATAATAGGAGTATGTGTTGGCGTCAAGAAATGTTATTTAGTTCAAATCCACTTTCAATTTGGAGGTGAAAACTAATATATAGAAGGTATTTTTTCAGATTTTGGTAAAACACTTCCCCAAGTCTACTGAATTGCATAAGACCTTTAACAAAAATACAGTGAAATTGAGGTAACTTGGATAAAGCTGTGAAAAAGACAAAACACCAAGAACTGCAAGGGTAACACAGAGAATGAAAATGGTGGTGACTCATGTAACTGCAGGGACAAGAGCAATTGTCCAATAAGTGGTGCTTTTAAAACTGAAGGTGTGGTTTATAAGCTGAGGTGGAAAATTTAAATGGGCAAAAAATGGTTTATGTGGGATGCCCATCTGGCAGCTTTAAGTAAAGACAGTATAATCTTAAGTCTTCAGGTTGGAAAGAAACAGAAACTGTACCAGAGACACTAGCCACATGTGAGAGTTGAAGGAAATGAACAAAAGAAGCTCCAATGTAAAATAGAGTATACTTAGAAATGTCCAGTCGTGTAGTGTTGGTGACAAGGTTTGTGTCAGGAGGAAAAACTGGCTATTGTCATATACCCAGACCAGAAAAATTTATTAAATGAAAAGTCAGAAGTTATGATAGGATGTAGGCATTAACAAAAGTATGTTTTGGGATTATATGAACATGGCTGAAGGTGTTAGTGTGTTACCTCCCCGTCACTGGGAGTTCCAGTAGCCATGGACATGAAGAGGTTACCCCCTCTTTTCATCAGATATGGGCATAAGGAGCCTCCCCTTCAGTCAATATTCTGATTACTGTGTATATAAGCAAGTGCCTTGAACATACAAACTACTAGCTTGTCTGAAGAGACGTGCATGGTTGAAACCTGGGAGCAAGTAAGTGGTGTGTGTTCTGTTTTTAACATATATAAAAAAAAACATTACTTTAGTCTGACAACAATCTTTCAGAACATGAAACATAGTAAAAATTTTTCTACTTTGTTATTCATTTCCCTAACATTCTTCAGCTATAAACATTAGGCCAAAATTTATTTTTAGTATTTATCAGTTAATTTCAGTAAATATAGATATTGAGTTACCCCTTGTTTTTATTAGTATAAAATAAAACCATTTGCAAATTTCTTATATCTAATCTTTTTGTATGATGTTAGATAAGGACAAAATTTTACTTGAAACTTGAAACTAATTTCATTAATTTTTATCACCTACCATTTACATATTTTGTTAATAGTATAAATTAAATGGTATGGATATTAAATTCCTTCAAACTTTTGATGTTGTAATATACTGATAATATATTTGTTTTGAAATATTAATGCTTTGATCTGCATTTTCACAGAAGATTGATTCATTTCTGTAAATATCGATATTGAGCCACCTCTTATTTTATAAGTATGAAATAAAGCTATTTGAACAATTCTTCCTTTGTGCTTTTTTATTAAAAATAATACAATGTTAAATAAGGACAAAACACAAGACACCCTTGCCTTAAAAGTAGATTCTAGATAGAGGAGTTAATGAAAGCAAGGAAAGGACTTAAACAACTTAAATGGACCTGCTATGATTTGTTATTAGTAGATATTACATTAGCAACAAGCATTATACAGATGACACTGTCTTGCAGACTGATGCTAGATATGGGAGTTGATGACAGCAAAGGAAAATGACTAAACATCAAATGTACAATAAGAAAAGAATTTAGATATTTCCACTCATTTTCAATACATGTGGAAAATTTAAATAGGCAGAAAATAGTTTATATGGGATGCACAGCTGGCAGTTAAGCAAAGATGGTATAATCATAAATCTCTATTCAGGTTGGAAAGACAGGAACTGTACCAAACTTGCCAGCCACGTGTGGGAGTTGAAGGAAATGAACAAAAAGTGAATTTTTGTAAATAAAAAATTTTATTGAAACATTTATTTTAGCTTCAATTGAAACCTAAATGATTAAATTTTATATTTCCAGTAAGCAAAATAATCTGGTGTAGGCAGAGGAGTTAATGAAGGCAAGGAAAAGACTTAAAAGCATTAGAGGACTTAAAAGACTTAGAGGACCTGTCATGATTTGTTATCAGTAGACATTATTAGCAATCACGAAACAGATGACACTGTCTTCGAGGCAGATTCTAGATATGAGAGTTGATGACAGCAAAGGAAATGAACTAAACATCAAATGTATGAAGAATGAACAATGAAGCTGTTGCATACATGCAGAGACAAAATTTTGTGAAGGTACAATGAGGAAGGAAGACTTGAATTTAACACTCACAAGTCACATCAAAGAGAAGAGTTGTGAAAAACAATAAAAACCTGACTTAATATGATAAAGGACTATTTACAACAAAAATGATTTTAAGGTAAAATATTGCTAGGAGCCAGATGCAAGAATCACCCATAGCCTGCAGAGACATTGTGCACAGCAAGAAATTGACTAGGTGGAAATACTTATACCTAGACATTCAAGAAAATACTTTGTGAGTAATTATCTAACTTAATAATATGATAGAGGACTATAAGCAACTGCGGAACCCCACTGATCCTTCATATAGACAACCAAAATCTCTGCAGCCAATCAATAGTTGATTACTTTGTTCCAAAGTTGACCCTGTCCTACATTGTGTTTGATTGATGACAAAGTTGGTTTGAGTTGAAATTCATTAAAATTTGCTGCATCAATGATCCAGACAGAGCTGGGAGCCAAAATAAGAAAAAGAAATCTTCATGAAATTAACAATAATATATATATATATATATATATATAATGTGTTTGCGGATGACTATCTATGCTCTAACACCCTGATTGAGCACTCTTGAGGAATGGTAGACTTTGAAAAAACAGTAGCTACTCTAATATCTACACATTGCTCATTCAGTAAAGAATAGAACAATCTCATTACTGGCATATGAATACATCGTATGCCAAAAGTCTGCCTCCTTCTACCAAGCACCCATAGCTCAGGGGTAGAATTGCCGACTGACACCCATTTAGTCGGGTTTCCAACCTGGTTAAAAGCTGTCGGATGTCTAACCGTACTGACGAGCTGTGATACAGTGAAACAGATCTGTCTGCGGATGACTATATATATACATACATATATATATATATATATATATGTCTTTGATATATATTTGGTTTGAGTTTATCGCCCTTGCATGCAAACAGTTATAATTCCAATCTACAACTTCTAGAGGATGTAACACTTTATCTAAGTTGGTTGGTCTGGCACCAGGAGATTCTTCTAGGGCAGGCAGTCACATGACGATACATCTACTAGTCTAACTCCAAACTCTCACTGTGTTGAATATGTGTCATGTCTCTGCCAGGTCTCTCCAGTCTGTACACACTGTCTTCTGGTCTGCACCTGTCTTTGTCTTGACTGCATCTTTGCTGGGTCTTTCTGGTCTGTGCTGCTTCATGTTAAATCTTTCTCTCTAGCAGAGAATAATCACCCCAGACCCAGGAGGTGATGAGCACTGGCCAAGTCCCTGCCAAATCTCTCAGTGTGGCCAGTCAAACTCAAAGTAAGCCCTTGACTGTTTGAAAACTCACTGACCCTTGCTTATATTGAGCATCGCACTCAGCGAGGTTGAGTGTGATACACTTCAGGTGGGTATGCTAGCAATTCCAAATGACCAATCAGGGATCCTGCTTTTGTTCACCTGATCAACCTCGTCTCCATCTCTCCTGCGTGAGTGTCTCTTACTGCTGCCAAAGAAGTGTGGAACATTTCTCCAACTTTCCTGAAATCTCACCAAGGACTTTTTCTTACTGGTCATCTGATCAACCCTGTCTCCTTCCTGCTTTGTGTGAGTGCCTCTCACTATAACCATCTAAAGGGTGTAGTCCATCCCAAGCAGCCAAATTTTAATTATCGCTCCAAAATTTCGTTCCTATTGAATCCTTGTTGTGTGGTCATTTTTCACATCTGTATTTTATCATTTCAGTCGCTCGACTTGAGATATTTTTTATTATCTAGGCTTTCTTGCTTCGTATACAACCTTTGTAAGAAATTATCTAGCTTCAGTCAAAAGAAATCCATATATGTTTCTTCTTTTAATTATCAGCATTGCAAAATTCCCTAAAAACAAAGAGACTTTATTTTTAAAAATTCCATCTCTCTTTCTGACTAGGGGGTGGAGGCCTATTTTTAAAGGTCATAAAATTCTTTCAACAATTTCCATGCAAAGGAAAAGATTCTGTTCAAATCATAACATAGCTGTTTTTTTTTTTCAATAGATGTTAAATTTTCACATTAACCGAGCAACTCACTTTTTCACGATAATGGCTATCCTGCATTTGGTGACAAGAAATCATACAGAATTTTTATCTTTCTAACCAAATTTTTTGGCCAGCATTTAAAAGTCATAAAAAACTTTATCTCAAATAGTTGTTCACTTTTGGCAGCCATAAATTTATTTATCTATTTTTCTTGGGTGGTCTTTTTAGAATATTCTTCACCTAGTTTCTAGCAGATATTTTTTAAAACTTTTTTTTGTGTGTATTGATCAGTCTATCCAAACAACTTCATTCCTTTCTCTTGTGTACCAGAAATAGTGTTGCACAACAAAAATATTGCTAAGAGTCAGATGCAAGTATCATCCACATCCTGAAGAGACACTGTGCACAGCAAGAGATTGACTAAGTGAAAATACTTATATCTTCAAGAAAATACTTATAAATTCAAGAAAACACTTTAATTAATATTTAGTTAATTTGAACAGTGCTGTTAGCATCATAAGAATTAGAATAAATTCTATGGTTTTATTTACACAAACATTTTTACAAGAAATATTGAAATACAAATTATTGCATTGAAAATTAGATTGCATTTTACACTTTTTCGTATATTGAGTTTGGGTATTTCTAAAAAAAACAAATAAAAAATAAAATATTCCACCCTGTAGAATATGTCTTGTTGCAAAATTAAATTTTTAATTTAACTTTGATAAGTTAGATAATTCTAAAAAGTGGAAAGAAGACCGTGTAAAAAAAAAACAACAAAAAAACTGTTGATTTTACTTTTTTATGCAAAAATAACATTTTTCCTGTTCATTTTCAAATTGTTACTTTTTTATTCCCTCTTGTGCACACACTAATTATAAATCTAAGAATTTTTGGATTTTAAAAATTTCTGCATTCAGAGTTAACCCTTGAACAAAAATGGAACATTTTAAAAATATCTTGAGATAGACCATTCATTTAAAATATTTTGCATTCAGAGTTAACCCTTGAACAAAAATGGAACATTTTAAAAATATCTTGAGATAGACCATTCATTTAAAATATTTTGCATTCAGAGTTAACCCTTGAACAAAAATGGAACATTTTAAAAATATCTTGAGATAGACCATTCATTTAAAATATTTTGCATTCAGAGTTAACCCTTGAACAAAAATGGAACATTTTAAAAATATCTTGAGATAGACCATTCATTTAAAATATTTTGCATTCAGAGTTAACCCTTGAACAAAAATGGAACATTTTAAAAATATCTTGAGATAGACCATTCATTTAAAATATTTTGCATTCAGAGTTAACCCTTGAACAAAAATGGAACATTTTAAAAATATCTTGAGATAGACCATTCATTTAAAATATTTTGCATTCATTTAAAATATTTTGCATTCATTTAAAATATTTTGCATTCATCATTGGCAATATCAGCAGAAGTAACAAAATATTTGTCCTTGTTTTTGATATGTAAACGTTGCCAAAATTAGTCTGCTTCTTTCTTCTTTCACTGAAACATCTTAGAGAAAATTAAGTTTTATCAAATGTAAGATTTCTTTTTTTTTCAGGTAAAATGAAATTACAATATTTTTTGTGCTCCGGTGAACACAATTTCCTTAAAAGTAAATGTATTTTTTTTCATCAGACCTGCAAACTTCTTTGAAAATTTCTTTAGACCTTTTGTAATACAACAGAAATGTAACACCTTTTTCAGGGTTATATGAAAATTTGCAAATGGATTTTGCAACCTCATCAAGTGTGAATGAAGCTGGAGTACTAGTTTCATTTGATTTTTGCAACTTTGCTTCAAACAACCTTGTCTGGTGTTCCAATATTTGTAGGGTTGTTGTTTCAATAATTCTTTTTTTTTTTTTGTTGCTGTTGGGTCGAATTCTAATAACTGGTTTTGCAGGGTATAGATCTAATAACCGATTTTGATGTTGTCACTGGTTTAGTTCTAATAACTTCTGTCTGTTGCTTGCTTTAATTCTAAAAGCAGTTGTTGTCTGGTGTATTTCTAATAACTGTTTTTGCAGGATATATTTCTCATTGTTTTTGCAGGGTGTAGATCTAATAACTGTTTTTGCAGGGTGTATTTCTAATAACTGTTTTTGCAGGATGTAGATCTAATAACTGTTTTTGCAGGGTGTAGATCTAATAACTGTTTTTGCAAGGTGTAGATCTAATAACTGTTTTTGCAGGATGTATTTCTAATAACTGTTTTTGCAGGGTGTAGATCTAATAACTGTTTTTGCCGGGTGTAGATCTAATAACTGTTTTTGCAGGGTGTCGATCTAATAACTGTTTTTGCTGTTGTCACTGGTGTAGTTCTAGTAACTGTTGTTGCTTGATGTAATTCTAATAGCAGATTTTGCTATTGCTATTTAGGGTATTCCTAATAACTTTTTGCTGAGTATAGTTGTTACAACCGTTTTTCTGTTGCTGGGTGTAGTTTTAATAACTATTTTTGCTGTTGTTCCAATAACAGTTTTACCATAATGTTTAAGTCCTCTACATTTTGTATCTCTCAAATCTTTGATTGACATGAGTTCAAAAATTGTTAGATGAGAATTATTTTTTTCTCAAATGCAAGTTACGAATCCTCATTACTGCTTTTGTAATCCTCATAAAAGCTCATATTTCTGGTTAAAAATATTTTAAGGAAAAGACCAAAACAAAAGATTAGGGGAGAAAAGTTTTAATCCCATGAGGAACATGAATTAATAATTCAATAATAAAAATGCCATTGTTTTGTGCAGTAATGCGTACAATTAAACGCCATGAACCACTTGCAACATTATTTATTTCGCAAATAAAAAAGGGAGAGTGGGGAAAAGGCTGGTTCTCTTCTGTCTTGTAATTAAACTTAGGTAGCCACAATCACTAATCAAAACAAATCACAATGTTCCTTACACCAAAACAAGACATCCATACATACCATTCATGCTACATCCACACCTCAGAATCCCTATAACATCCTAACTAATCCTCATAAATACAATTTTGGGATGACCCACTTGCAACACCTGATCTTATGAGCAGATTTTCTACTTTTAGTCAATAGGTTCAACAATTAGTGTAGAAAAGGTCGGTCTTCTTTCTACACAAAAGCTACCCAGATTAATTTGGTGCTATTTTTCATGGTTTGTCAACTTCTCTATACCTGTATTAAAAGTTTTAGATATAAAAAAACTTTTTTAATTAAATAATGCCTCAGTTTTATTTCTTTTTTTATCATTCAATGCAATTTTCCTGTAAATGTTGACCCTATTTGACAAAAAATTAATTATATAAATTCACTGTAGACTTCTTGTCATAAGTAATAATTTAAATATTTATCATTTAAACAATACAAAAAAATGTATTTCTCAAAATTACATATGAGATGGGAGAAACAGGTGTAAAAAAAAAAAACAATTATAATTTCTAGAAAAAATAAAAGTTTGAAAAAATAATTTAATTTGTAAAAGTTTCATTAAAATACAATTTAATTTTTGCAAGAATTTCTAGATCAATGAATTACACTGCAAAAAAATCCGCTCAAATTTTCTCTACTAATAATAATTTATGGTCCGAAGTTGATGCAAGAACCATTTGTGTTTTTTTTTATAATAATAAAAGAATTTCCTAATTAATGTTTCTTTCACGGCCAAAAAAAGTGCATTGCATAACAATTACGTTTGTTTACTTAATAAAATAGCGGCAATTTGGATATATAGCACTTAACTAAGAAAAAAAAACTTTCTACAACAATTTCGAACGTGTTAGAAATAATTAAAAAAATTTTAAAAATATTTAAAAAACGCTTTGTTCTATCCTCTTAATGGCAATATAAACTTTTTGCCGATAGAACTTTGTTTTATTTAGTTTGGGACCTTTTCCCTTCTGACTATGCTGTTTTTTCAGCGATTTTGTGGCGGTACCTAAAATTTTTATTTTAAACAAAATTTTGAAAGGCTGTGTAGTAACTTTAAAACAGTAAAAAGTATATATAAAAAAAAAACAATTTATATTACATTTCATCTTAATAATTACACAAACTTTTTTACCGACAAAATATTTTTATTACATTTTGTACATTTTTAAGCATGTATATTATTTTTTAGCAAATCTTTGGAGGATATACTTATAAAAAATTTGCACTGTACATGCGAAGAAATCCAAGGAACCAAATTTTTTATACACCGCCTAATTTTTCGGCTTACGTTCTCAGACAAAATATTTTAAAAATTCATTTCACGTTTGTATTGTGTTTTTTTTTCTTTTCCTAATTCTCTTTGTGTTATTCTTTTCAACTTCTACTTTATATACGAAGTGAACGAACTGTACAGAAAAATTACTGTTGATTGAAAAAAATCGTTTGAAAGAAACAAATCCCCCATTTTTTTTAATCTTTTTCCAGTTGCACTTTTAAAAAGGTAAGTGGAAGAATACAAACAATTTTGATTTGAAAAAGATCTTTATTTACTGACTTTTCTCTCCATTAAAGAAATATGAATCCAGAAATATTCGTATTTTAATAATTCACTTTATTTTTCATATAGTTAGTCGTTTTAAAAAGTATTGTTTTTTTTAGTTTTGTTTTGTTGAGAAAGAAAATCACAAATCTTGATTAATAATACCTTACTAAATCGCTGAAAAAACAACATGGTATGAATAAAAAAGGCCCCAAATGTTAATGTTATTATTAATAGGAAAGATCAAAGTATTTTTATTTATTTAAAAAAAATTAATTCCGTCTAACACGTAAAAATCTTGTTTTGATTTTCATTAGCAAGCAACCAATTACCAAATCGTTTATTATTTTTAGAACATCTTCGTAAAAATATATTTTTTTACATCTGTTATCCCATCTCCACGTAAATTCATGACATTTTAAGAAATTGAATTTGTTGGGAAAATAGGTTTTATTAAAACGCAGGACTCGTTGGGGAATGTAAATCTTCTATTTTTTTTTTTTTTAAACATTTTGCTATTATTTCTGAAAAATCTGCTCCCAATAGTAAAATAAAAATGTAGTAAAACTAATTTGGTAAGCTTTTAATTGATTTTAAGGACCTTTAATTTTTTTCGATTAATAATAAAATTTTAAAATAATATTTTTAATTTTTTAAAATTATAATAATTATAAAGTTTCAAAAATATTTTTAAAATACTTGAAAGATTTGTTTTGGTTAGTTGATAAACTTATTAAGTGAAGGGAAGGTCATATTTATTAATCAAAAATTGAAAAGTTTAATACAAATCGTCGTGCCTTCTTATTTTTAAAATAATTAAAAAAAATATTTTGTGAATTTGAAGTTTTTTTTTTTAATAAGGTAATTTCTATGTGAACATTAAAAGGTCATGTGTTTCAGGGTTTCTTTCCCTTACTGGAAAAAAATTTGTACAATTATGTCACTTATGATTGCCTTACACTTATCTCACATCTGTCAACATATTTCAAATATGGTGGATAGGTTAGAAAGTTGAACTCTGTGTTAAAAAATAGTTTTATTCTAAATGTCATGTTATAAATAAGTAATACGTGTGTAAATCAGATTAAATTTAACATTAAATTTGCTAATTTTTTAAAAATAATGTGTCACATGTATATTTTATTTTTGTAAGATTTTTAAAAATGAGAATTAACATTTCTTTACAAATGTGTTGATTGCTCAAAAATGGCTGAAAAATTGAAAAATTTAAAAAAATTGAAAAATTTTAGATTCCAATCATTATAATTTCTGTTTGAAATACAGCAGAATATTTTGCTTACTAGAAATAGTAAATTTAATCATTTAGCTTTCAATTAAAACTAAAATAAAAGTTTCAAGAAAACTTTTATTTTCAAAAATTCAATTTAAAAGTTATCGAAAATGAGTTATAATCTTTGTTTATTTCAAAACCATTTATTTTTACATGATTCGTTTCAGTTTAATTTAGAAAAGTTTAATAACGGAAAATAAAACAGTAAAGTGGAAATTATAAAAAATAATTGCCGTCATTAATTCAATGAAAAAAAAAGAACTGCATTGCATGAAGGAAAAAGGCAAAGTTAATAAAGACAAAGTTTTTTCATCAAAATGTTTATTATTAAGAGGAAAAACCAAATTTTTATTTAATTATTTATTTTTAAGTTTTTAACCCTTTCTAACATGTTTGAAGTTTTGGTTAAAAATCTTGTTTTTTTGTGTTTTCCAATTGGTGAACAAATTTTTACCAGAGTTTTCTATGGATAATGTCAGTCAGTAAGTTAAGTGCCATACATGATACATGCTTGGGTGATCATGTCTTGAAAGAGACATGTCTGACTGGGCAGAACGTTATCCTACAGTAGGTTACCATTACTTTCTGTGATAGACTGGTTGCCAGCCAAGGCTATGGAACCCAATCTGTTCTGTGATTTTAACCCATAACTGGAGGGATGAGACGGATTAAATACTTTTCCCAAGAGTATTTCCGTGTAAGTGAGTGCAAGGAATTCAACTGGAATTCGAACTCAGTTCCCTGATTTCTTGTTCTGAGCTGACAACCACTGCGCCAGAACGCACATGGATAATGTTATCAAAATGAAATGATTTGTAAAAAAACATTAATTTGGAAATTATTTGTCGGATTTTGATGAAATTTGCAGAAGTTATTCACAAATGAATTAAATTAATTTTGAAATTACTATATTTAGAAAATTTTGGTAAAAATATTTTTCCTTACATCTGTTACACCCAGCCTCCACACACACACACTTCATGTATTTTCATAAATTTTTTAGATAGAAATGCCAATGCAAAACTTTGTTTTATTAATTAAATGCAGAACTCCTTAGGGAATGTAAATAACTTTTTTTTTTAATCATTTACAACTTTTTCAAATATCTGCTCTAAATAGTAAAATAAAAATGAAATAAAAATATGACATTATGCAATTAGATAAGCTTTTAATTGCTTTAATAAATAATATACATTAAAGACATTATTGTCTAAAGAAAAAAATCTTTCTATTAACAATGAGTTTTTACGAGATTGTTTACATGTTTTTCTTTTTTAATTATAATAATTTAAAAAGTTTCAAAATTTTTGTTTTAAATTCTTCAGAACCTTAATGCAATTAGGTTATTTACTAATTGAAAAGCTTAATACAAATCTTCACACAATAAGATTTTTAAAATACATTTTAATTTTTTTGTGTTTCAAAAGGTTTTTTATTTTCAAGTATTTCATATGTTTCAAAATTCAACAGCTATTGTAAATCATTCCTTCAAAATTTACAGTAAGTTTTATTTTTTGATTTCTAGTTTCCTTATTTTTTACATTATATGTACCTCCACTAATTCATAACTTTCATGATGGCTTTCATTTTAGTTTTATTTAAATTTAATGATTTTCATGATAAAACATTGTTTTTATTAAATTTGAAAATTTTTTTCATGTATGCTCATTTTTTTTTATCTATTTGTGAAGTACCTAATATAAATGACTATTGAAACAAAAGTACTATCTTTTATTTCTTATTTTTAGACAAATAAGAATGAGCAAAATTAAAAGAAAAGCTAAAATGTCATAAACATTAAGTTAATTATTAGTAATAAAAAAATAATATGAAAAACAAGAGATTAAAAAATATAAATTAATAATAAGTAAAATTCCATGACATTTCATAAATTATTGAGTTATGCCTATCATGGTATTTCAATACATTATAATCTCAGTTATTAAATTTTAGTTTTATAGAAAGCATTTTCAAACATAAGACCATAAAGCTAAAGTAATAAAAATTCAATAAAATATTAGGTGATTGCTGAAAATAAGAATGATAACGATAGTCACTTCAAAGCTAAAGTACCTAAAATTCAATAAATTATTAGATTGTAGATAAAATTTTTCTGAATTGTTAAGATTCCTGTGTAATATGTTATTATATAAAATCAAATTATATAAAGAAGATACTCCTGTCCAGTAATTTGTAAATATATCCCTCATAGAACAAGTTGATTAAATTTTCGGCTGTTAATCTGTCAACAGAGCTGTCAAAACCTACTTCTGTGTTAAAAAATGTATTTCTTTGATATTTGAAACAAATATTACATTTAGTTTAAAATATTTTAAACTAAAAGTAATATTTGTTTCAAATCAGATGAAACTTTAAATCAGGTAATATTCCTCAAATAACATTTGAGAAAAAATATATTTTATTTTTAAAGGTTTTTTAATAAATTAATTGATGAAAAATGGCTAAATATTGGTTAAATCAACAAATTAAAAAAAATTCCATTTACTTTACACTTGTTATGAAATGCAGTTCAGTATCTTGCTAATTGGAAATATTAAATTTAATTTTTAGCTTGAAATTAAAACTAAAAAGCTTCAAGAAGGGTTTTTCATTTTTTAAATTTTAAATCTTAGGTATCATTTCTTTGGAGGTACCTAGATGATAATTCAGTATTTTCTTCTCTTTAGCAACTGTTCGTTATGTTTAGTATGGATGTTCAAAAAGGAAATAATTAAGAATTACCACCTTTGACTATTTTCCCATATCAGAAGAATAATATTATAATTCAATAAGTCTTAAATTCAGAATAATTAAAAGATATTGGGTACAATTAAAAAGTTTATGATATCAAATAAGGATGAAAATAAAAAACTACATTTAATGTATAAAATAAAGTTCTTCATTCTACTAAGCTTCACAGAATTATATAGAATAAAAATTTATATACTTAAACCTATTATATAAAGTTAAAGATAATTTATTTTCAAAGATGCTATTTGATTTACCTATTCACAGTGGACATTTTTGAAGAAAGAAAAGTTTCAACTTTTAATGTGTACAATTAATATTGTTAGATGTTCAACATAAGAGATATAAATTATTTATAGATTTGAAAATTTTTTACAGTTATTCTTTCATGTCTTTGTGCAGATTGAACCATTTATATACTGGACAAAGTTCACTTGTTAAAGAATCTTCTTTCAAATACAGTTGGCTGCAGCAATATATTTTACTCTTCATTGGCTGCTGTAATGTATTGTGGAACAGGACTAATTTCATCTTGATGTATGACTACATGTATCACAATATAAACTGTTTTCACAACTTATTAATTCCTGCTGCTAACATATCTTATGCTTTTTCTTTACAGATGTTTTGACATTGGAAAATCATTGCAATCTTCATGTAAAACCCATGTATCAACATCATCAAAATGTAGCAATGGAACTATGGACTTTGTAATGTGTTGTTTTTCCGTTGAACAAATGAGTAACAACTGAAGAAAAATTATATTATTGTAAAATTTGGTGTGTGATATGGAAAGGCTCAATGGAGAGAAACCATATACTTGTGAAGTTTGTGAATCTGCATTTTCACAAAATTCACATTTGGTGTGTCATTTACAAATACACACTAGAGAGAAACCATATTCTTGTGAAGTTTGTGGATCAACATTTACACAGAAATCTTCATTGGTGAAACATATGCAAATACACACTAGAAGGAAACAACATTCTTGTCAAGTTTGTGGGTCTG
The DNA here is from genome assembly GCA_037127315.1 of Ascarosepion bandense. Classification (NCBI taxonomy): domain Eukaryota; kingdom Metazoa; phylum Mollusca; class Cephalopoda; order Sepiida; family Sepiidae; genus Ascarosepion; species Ascarosepion bandense. The sequence goes on from JBBBDQ010000880.1 coordinate 1,333,576, forward strand.
CATTTTTACGAAAGTCATATTTAATGATCCACATGCGTACGCACACTGGAGAGAAGCCATATTCTTGTGAGGTATGTGGATCTGCATTTTCATTCAAGGGGAATTTGGCATGCCATAGGCAAACACACACAGGAGAAAAACCATATTCTTGTGAAGTTTGTGGATCAGCATTTTCACGAAAGGCAGGTTTGCTGAACCACATGCATACACACACTGGAGAAAAACCATATTCTTGTGAAGTGTGTGGATCAGCATTTTCACGAAAGTCAGGTTTGATGAGCCACATGCATACACACACTGGAGAGAAACCATATTCTTGTGAAGTTTGTGGCTCAACATTTTCACTGAAGTCCCATTTGGTGTGTCATATGCGAACACACACTGGTGAAAAACCATATTCTTGTGACATTTGTCAATCAGCATTTTCACAGCTCTCCAGTTTGTTGTACCACATGGGAAGGCACACTCGAGAAAAACAATATTCCTGTGGAGTTTGTGGATCTGCATTTTCTAGCAAGTTATATTTTGAACGCCATATGCAAATGCACACTGGAAAAAAAACACATTCTTGTGAAGTTTGTGGATCTACATTTTCACGAAAGTCAACTTTAATGAACCACATGTATACACACACTGGAGAAAAACCGTATTCTTGTGAAATATGTGGATCTGCATTTTCACAAAAGTCCAATTTGATGAGCCACTTTTATACACACACTGGAGAGAAACCATTTTCTTGTGAAATTTGTGGATCTAATTTTTCATTAAAGTCCAATTTGGTGCACCATTTGCGAATACATTCTGGAGAGAAGCCATATTTTTGTGAAGTTTGTGGATCTGCATTTTCATGGAAATCATCTTTAGTGAGCCACATGAAAACACACACTGCTGAATAAACATATTCTTCATCAAGTTCAATGGTATTTTGACCATATTCTTTTGATATTTGAGGATTTAAATTATTACATAAGTGTAGTTTTGTGTGTCATATGCAAATTCACACTAAAGAGAAATCATCTTTTTTATTTGCATTTTCACTAATGTTATATTAGACCATATATACTAGAAAAAAACGTTTTGAGGAAGGCTGTGGCTCAGTAGTTTCAGGCCCAATGCATTTTGTTCATTTTACACTCTGAAGAGTAACCATGTCCTTGTGAAGTGTTCTGATTTGCAAGTTAATGTTGATTAATTTCTATAAGTATGGATATTGAGCCACTCTTTATTTTTATAAGTATGAAATAAATCAATTTGCACAATTCTACCTCTTTTGTATGTTTATTGAAAATTAATACCTTGTTAAATAAGGATAAAACTTCATTTGCATAAACATCTTTTTAAAATTGTAAGCATTTTCACTAATCTTTTTTCATCACCTTTAATTTACATATTATGGTTAATTAGAGATTATCTGAGAATATTAAATTCATTCAACATTTTTGTTGTAATATACTGATAGTATATATGTATTGAAATCACAATTATTTTATGGGAAGAATATTTGGATGATTAACTTCACATTATAAAAACTTCAGTATATTTCTTTTGCACCAGTTTCTTAATACATTTGATTTTTATATTTAGTAAAGGTTGTTTAAAACTGACATCAAATGAAGTTTAACTTCTGATAATTCTGTGAATTGTTTATTTTTCACATAATAACTGGAAACCTGTCAAATGAAAGATAATAGATTAGAAATCATTTGTTTTGCCTTGTCAAAATTTGTTTTATTAAATCTGAGACATTTTTTAATTTCTAAAATTTATGTAATCAGCATCAATCAGAAATTAAGAAATTCAAACTTATTTTTATGATGTTTTTCATAAAAGTGTAACTATTTGAAAGTTTGGATTTCATAATATATTTTTGGTAGAATGTTTTTAATAAATCCCCGTTATCATATTCAGTAAATTTTGTTTAAAACTGGTTTTAAATTAATTTTAACTTCTGATAATTTATTTTGTGAAGTGTTTGCTCTTCACATAATAAATGGAAACCTGCCAAATGAAAGATAAGTAATAGAATTGTCATTATTTTTTATTTATTTGAAAATCTCAGGCTCTTTTTAAATTTTAAACATTAGGTAGTCTGCATTGATTAAAAGAATAAATGACCTCTGAATATTAGACTTGCTTCCTTTCCATTCATTGTTACTTGTTAGCTATGAATAGTATGATTTTTATGCTTCAATTGCTACATAATCTCACCAGATTTGAATTATATTCTTCAGATTCTGACATGGAGAGTCACATCAAAATTATGTATACCTACAGTTTTTCATGTCTTGTTTTCATGTTTACAAATTAAATACCTTCCATTGTATCTGGTAATCCCCATTTATTGGAAATGCAAGCATTCACCAATATAATTTATCTTCATCTAGAAACTTAAACTCATATTTGCTTTCATCACCATATTGCATCATATCCCTGATATAAATTATTTCTACACCATAACACTGTATACAGTTACATACATTCTTAAGACGGCCTCTAGTTGTCCCACTCTGATAGTCTAAGTTATAATATGCACTACTTTTGTTTCTTGGTTATCTCATCATGTAAACATATCTGCTGCTTGTATTCCAATTTGATTTTTTTTTTTTTCAAACAATTTCAGATTTTGCCAGGGAGGTTCTCATGTGAATAAGTGACTACCTTTCTCCTATATGCATTCCCTTGGTTTTCCCATAACTTTTGTCATCCTTCCATGTCATTGTTTAGTAAACACCTAGTTATATTGCTACCCTTACCCAGACTGGAGCCCAATCTCAAATCTTGCTCAAAAGTAAGGGAAGAATTTTAGATTTTATTTACGATTGCAGTATTTCACTGTTGTTCTGGACAAGAAATGAATGATGAATTGGCCTTTTGTAAAGAAAGCCATGTTTCTTGTAATCATGAATTTCTTTACCTACTGAAGTGAGTTGTCACTCATTTGCTTAACCTCCTTTGCATAAAACTTTTCTCATTAAAGCCTTGTTCTAGCAATTTCCATTAAAATGATCCTTAACTCTGCAGGACTAACAACTCATTCATACCCTTCACTGGGAATCTTTGTCTGTCCATTGAGCCCAGTTGATTCACTATCCTTTCAAGTCATCATTAATGACCCTTAACTCTGAATGCCTAACACTTCTTTCATATCCTTCACTGAGAATCTTTCTTCATTGAGCCCAGTTGATTCACTATCCTTTAATGTCAGCATTAATGATCCTTAACTTTGCATGCCTAACACTTAATTCTTTCATATCCTTTACTGTGAATCTTTGTCCGTTGAGGCCAATTGATTCACTATCCTTTCATATCATTAACGATCCTTAACTTGGTATGCCTAACACTTAATTCTTTCATATCCTTTACTGGGAATCTTTGTCCGTTGAGGCCAATTGATTCACTATCCTTTCATATCATTAACGATCCTTAACTTGGTATGCCTAACACTTAATTCTTTCATATCCTTCACTGGGAATCTTTATCTGTCCATTGAGACCTGTTGATTCACTATATTTTAATGCAATCATGTTCGTTTGCATCTTCCTTTCTCACAAAACAGATGTGTGGTCTGGCCAAATTTTAAGCAAGTAGTTCATTTGTAGTTTCCTCTTTAGTGAGCTCTCCCACCACATGCAGAACAGCTGTAATATTTCTTCTCCGCTTGCATCCTTAATTCACATGCTTCTCACATGATCTTTAATAGATCTTAGTTGATCAGTTTTTGATTAGTTTAGGATACCACTATTCTTATTTTTTAGTGATGAATGATGTAGATGAGTTTTAATCTTACTAAATGTTATGTAGGTGTTTTTCTTTGGTTAGTTGGGTGCCAATAGTGATTGTAAATATTACTCATTGTCCCATCCAGTTATACTTAACATACTTCAGCCAGTCATTCCATCCAAAAAGAGACGCACCTCTTTTTAGACACATAATTTTATAACATAGCACAGCAACCTTTATCTACAGAAGATGTGTTTGTAAAATCCATCCTAAAGGGACAATTCTATATCTTCCACTGCTTCTTCTGCCCAGTCCTCTTTGTGTTCATCATAATATGTTTGTAAAAATCCCTGCTTTCAGTAGCAAAACTGCATATACTTTTCTCTGGGTTTCTTGTTTGTCAAACCATTATTTCCTAGTTTCTTTCAGCTTGACAACACTCTTTCAAACTGTCTTGCCATAGTCAGAAATTTTCTCTTAAGTGGTCAGTTCCATATGAATCAGCTCACTCTTTGATACATTTAAGAACTATTCTACTGGTTATGTTTGGACAATTGCCCATTATGTCTATTTCACATTTTTAAATGCTGCTTTCTCCAACTCCAAAATTTTTTTCCCTAATGTTTGCTCAGATCTTGTTATAACTTTGCCTCCCTCTGATGATCATGTATTTTTTGCATTGTTTCTCTCCAAATTGTCCTGGTTAGATGTTCTACTAAAATTTCCATGGATACAATTTAGATTTGATTCTTAGTATTAGCCTAAGATTGAGCAATAAGAAAAAAATTATTTAGAGAACTTTGATTTTGATGTTGGCTCTTGAAACCCATCTCTAACTTTTCCATCCAATTATGAGTTTTCATAAAAATTCTAGGACTGAGTGAAATTTCTGCAGTTGACCAAATTCTTTTATTCAGGCAAATATTTTAAGGGTTGAAGTTAAGTAGTAGGAAGAAGGGTTGGTGATACCATCAACATCACTCTCTACATATCTGTGAATGGTTCTTGGACTGAGGGAAAATTTCATCAATTGACCAAGTTCTTCTATTCAGGCAGCAACCTGCAAGGCATCGTGGAGTAGATAGAAATAAAGACTGCTAGTACCAGTTATTTACTTGACACTCTGCCTCCTTCTTGATGTGTCTTGAGCTAAGTATATTTCTTCAATTGACCAAATTTTTCTGTCTAGGCAACATCTTGTAAACGTGGTAGTGGAGTAGTAGAAAAAAGGACTGCTAATACCAATAACTCTCTGTCTACCCATGGATGGTTCTTTACTCAAGCCTGCATCAGTTAGTCTTCTCATGTTGCCTTGCATGATTTCCCACTACCGTTGCTTGTTCTGTGTAAACATTAACATGTTTCATTCAAGCATCTGGTTAAAAGATATTTTCCATATATGCTGAATAATAGTGAAATATGGTTTGGTGATATCTTCCCATCATATACTGAATTTGTGATATCAGTTATAACTGAAGCAGAATTGAGTGTAGTATGAAAAAGTAACAAAATTACATTACTGGATTTTGAACAAAATCATACCTAGCAAGGACTACATAATTTATCTCAATTAATATTTTTATGGTGGTGAGTAGTGTGTTTTCTTTGCTTCACCCAGTCCTTGTCAGTGTTAATTTCAAATCCAGGTGATAAGTGAATTTATCTTCATTAAATTCTTTTCATATCTTCAACAGCATTCTAGAAAGAAGAGGCCAAAGGGGTATTTATCATATCTAGAAAAATTTTATCATATCTAGAAAAAATAAATTCCAGAGTTTCAGCGTCTTCACTTTTCCAATCAACTAATCAAGTTAATTCGCATTCCAAACATCAACTGGGTATAGATTCACTCGCAAAATATATGCTGTAAAGGATGTTGGTTGGTTGGTTGGTTGGTTGGTTGGTTGTTTTGTTTTGTTTTTATGGCATATCAACCTCGGCGGGTCATTTATTTCCAACTAAATTTTATTTATTTATTGCTGCTAATACCTTTTTCTTTCAACAATTTATTGTTTCTTTTATGTAAGTTTTTGTGTCTAGTAATACTTTTTCTTTTCAAGTATCAAGATTCATTGGGATTTGTTTTTAAGGGCAGGGTCCCCAAGTCCTACCCTTGTTATTTAACCCATAATTGGAGGGAAGGGACGGATTAATACCTTTCCCAAGGGTACCAGTGCTTAAGTGAATGGAGGGTATTCAACTGGAATTCGAACTTGGCTCACCGATTTCTCTTTCTAAGCCGATATCCACTGCACCACAACACACATCCATCACTAAACGCTTACAGCACCTGGTATTCCCAAACGGTCACCCATCTAAGTACTGACCAGGCTCATCATTGCTTAACTTCGGTGATTGAGCGAGAATCGGTGTATTCAACATGATAGGCAGTAAGCCTTGTAAAGGATGTATAAATAAGTTACAGTGTGTACTGGGAAGATTCAACCAAGTTGTATGCAAATTGTATTGCATTTTCACTCGGCTATTGTTCACAGGGGGTTACCCAAGTTTAAATGTTGATAGCAGCTGAATTCAGATAGTAGTTTTGAATTGCAACAAAGTCTGTTGTTGCATCTTATTGCAAATTAGACGCTGTTAATTGTGAAGTTTACACAAAGTCTAGGATCTGGCAGAAGCAATATGTATTGGGTAGATCTGCCCACCTCTAGTACACACACAACACTCATCCCTGATTGTCAGCAGGCAGTGTCTTTTATAGCTAATAAGGGCAGGGCTTCTAGATTTAACATCTATAAAAGACACGTAATTTCACTTAATTTTTCTAGATTTTTACAATATCACCATTGATCAGCCACTAGGTAAACAAATACATATTAATTATAACAACAGATAATGAACTGAGTGAGCATAAAATAAGAAGAGAATGTTTTCTCAGAAGGTTTATTTAATTTGAGCAGCAAAATATTTCTTAAGTACCTGCTTTCATTGTTTTACCTGCAGATATTACATTAACAACAAACATGATGCAGATGACACTGTCTTGGTGACAGATTCAGATGAAAAACTGAAAAGTAATTCTAGAGAGGATAGTTGATGTAAGCAAGAGAATTAGAGGACCTGCCAGGATTTGTTATCAGAAGGCATTACATTAACAACAAACATGATGCAGATGACACAGTCTTGATGGCAGATTCAAATGAAAAACTGAAAAGTAATTCTAGAGAGGATAGTTGATGTAAACAAGAGAAAAGGACTAAGAGAATTAGAGGACCTGCCAGGATTTGTTATCAGCAGACATTACATTAACAACAAACATGATGCAGATGACACTGTCTTGGTGACAGATTCAGATGAAAAACTGAAAAGTAATTCTAGAGAGGATAGCTGATGTAAGCAAGAGAAAAGGACTAAGAGAATTAGAGGACCTGCCAGGATTTGTTATCAGCTGACATTACATTAACAACAAACATGATGCAGATGACACTGTCTTGGTGACAGATTCAGATGAAAAACTGAAAAGTAATTCTAGAGAGGATAGTTGATGTATGCAAGAGAAAAGGACTAAGAGAATCAGAGGACCTGCCAGGATTTGTTATCAGCAGACATTACATAAACAACAAACATGATTCAGATGACACTGTCTTGATGGCAGATTCAAATGAAAAACTGAAAAGTAATTCTAGAGAGGATAGTTGATGTAAGCAAGAGAAAAGGACTAAGAGAATTAGAGGACCTGCCAGGATTTGTTATCAGCAGACATTACATTAACAACAAACATGATGCAGATGACACTGTCTTGGTGGCAGATTCAGATGAAAAACTGAAAAGTAATTCTAGAGAGGATAGTTGATGTAAACAAGAGAAAAGGACTAAGAGAATTAGAGGACCTGCCAGGATTTGTTATCAGCAGACATTACATTAACAACAAACATGATGCAGATGACACTGTCTTGGTGACAGATTCAGATGAAAAACTGAAAAGTAATTCTAGAGAGGATAGTTGATGTAAGCAAGAGAAAAGGACTAAGAGAATTAGACAACCTGCCGGGATTTGTTAGCAGTAGACATTACATTAACAACAAACACGATGCAGGTTATAGAGGACGAAGCTTCCATTACTAATTTATATTTGTGAGTCAGCTCAGCATAACTTGGATCATTAAAAATAACACAGGAAATAAAGAAACACAAAAAAGGCGAAAGTAACCAGAAACCACAATCAATGGTTACTTAGAGTTGAAAGCATGCAAATCAAATCAGGAAAGAAAAGTTCTTTCCCTTTGTCTGGAGAAAAACATAAATGTTAAAGTTCAGTTTGAATGAAGTTACTGTACATACTATTAATGTCTGTTTCTAATTGGAGTTTTTTTAGCGTTGTGTGTGCATGCTGGTGAGAAATAAAAATTTGCACGTGTGCATGTGTGAGTTAGGTAATAAACATGTCTGCTCTTGCCCGAGACAAAACCCTAACTGATCTTACATGTGACGCTCCCACTTTTATTGGCATGCCGGAGCGCGAGAAACTAGGGTTATCACGTGAACGCTGAATGACCATGTGTGTGTGTGTGAATGTATCAAACCCTATAAGATGACACTGTCTTGGTAGCAGATTCAAATGTAAAACTGAAAAGTAATTCTAGAGAGGATAGTTGATGTAAGCAAGAGAAAAGGACTAAGAGAATTAGAGGACCTGCCAGGATTTGTTATCAGAAGGCATTACATTAACAACAAACATGATGCAGATGATACTGTCTTGGTGGCAGATTCAGATGAAAAACTGTAAAGTAATTCTAGAGAGGATAGTTGATGTAAACAAGAGAAAAGGACTAAGAGAATTAGAGGACCTGCCAGGATTTGTTATCAGCTGACATTACATTAACAACAAACATGATGCAGATGACACTGTCTTGGTGACAGATTCAGATGAAAAACTGAAAAGTAATTCTAGAGAGGATAGTTGATGTAAACAAGAGAAAAGGACTAAGAGAATTAGAGGACCTGCCAGGATTTGTTATCAGCAGACATTACATTAACAACAAACATAATGCAGATGACACTGTCTTGGTGACAGATTCAGATGAAAAACTGAAAAGTAATTCTAGAGAGGATAGTTGATGTAAACAAGAGAAAAGGACTAAGAGAATTAGAGGACCTGCCAGGATTTGTTATCAGCAGACATTACATTAACAACAAACATGATGCAGATGACACTGTCTTGGTGACAGATTCAGATGAAAAACTGAAAAGTAATTCTAGAGAGGATAGTTGATGTAAACAAGAGAAAAGGACTAAGAGAATTAGAGGACCTGCCAGGATTTGTTATCAGCTGACATTACATTAACAACAAACATGATGCAGATGACACTGTCTTGGTGACAGATTCAGATGAAAAACTGAAAAGTAATTCTAGAGAGGATAGTTGATGTAAACAAGAGAAAAGGACTAAGAGAATTAGAGGACCTGCCAGGATTTGTTATCAGCTGACATTACATTAACAACAAACATGATTCAGATGACACTGTCTTGGTGACAGATTCAGATGAAAAACTGAAAAGTAATTCTAGAGAGGATAATTGATGTAAACAAGAGAAAAGGACTAAGAGAATTAGAGGACCTGCCAGGATTTGTTATCAGCTGACATTACATTAACAACAAACATGATGCAGATGACACTGTCTTGGTGAGAGATTCAGATGAAAAACTGAAAAGTAATTCTAGAGAGGATAGTTGATGTAAACAAGAGAAAAGGACTAAGAGAATTAGAGGACCTGCCAGGATTTGTTATCAGCAGACATTACATTAACAACAAACATGATGCAGATGACACTGTCTTGGTGACAGATTCAAATGAAAAACTGAAAAGTAATTCTAGAGAGGACAGTTGATGTAAGCAAGAGAAAAGGACTAAGAGAATTAGAGGACCTGCCAGGATTTGTTATCAGCTGACATTACATTAACAACAATGATGCAGATGACACTGTCTTGGTGACAGATTCAAATGAAAAACTGAAAAGTAATTCTAGAGAGGACAGTTGATGTACGCCAGAGAAAAGGACTAAGAGAATTAGAGGACCTGCCAGGATTTGTTATCAGCTGACATTACATTAACAACAATGATGCAGATGACACTGTCTTGGTGACAGATTCAAATGAAAAACTGAAAAGTAATTCTAGAGAGGACAGTTGATGTACGCCAGAGAAAAGGACTAAGAGAATTAGAGGACCTGCCAGGATTTGTTATCAGCTGACATTACATTAACAACAATGATGCAGATGACACTGTCTTGGTGACAGATTCAAATGAAAAACTGAAAAGTAATTCTAGAGAGGACAGTTGATGTACGCCAGAGAAAAGGACTAAGAGAATTAGAGGACCTGCCAGGATTTGTTATCAGCTGACATTACATTAACAACAATGATGCAGATGACACTGTCTTGGTGACAGATTCAAATGAAAAACTGAAAAGTAATTCTAGAGAGGACAGTTGATGTACGCCAGAGAAAAGGACTAAGAGAATTAGAGGACCTGCCAGGATTTGTTATCAGCTGACATTACATTAACAACAATGATGCAGATGACACTGTCTTGGTGACAGATTCAGATGAAAAACTGAAAAGTAATTCTAGAGAGGACAGTTGATGTAAGCAAGAGAAAAGGACTAAGAGAATTAGAGGACCTGCCAGGATTTGTTATCAGCTGACATTACATTAACAACAATGATGCAGATGACACTGTCTTGGTGACAGATTCAAATGAAAAACTGAAAAGTAATTCTAGAGAGGACAGTTGATGTACGCCAGAGAAAAGGACTAAGAGAATTAGAGGACCTGCCAGGATTTGTTATCAGCTGACATTACATTAACAACAATGATGCAGATGACACTGTCTTGGTGACAGATTCAAATGAAAAACTGAAAAGTAATTCTAGAGAGGACAGTTGATGTACGCCAGAGAAAAGGACTAAGAGAATTAGAGGACCTGCCAGGATTTGTTATCAGCTGACATTACATTAACAACAATGATGCAGATGACACTGTCTTGGTGACAGATTCAGATGAAAAACTGAAAAGTAATTCTAGAGAGGACAGTTGATGTACGCCAGAGAAAAGGACTAAGAGAATTAGAGGACCTGCCAGGATTTGTTATCAGCTGACATTACATTAACAACAATGATGCAGATGACACTGTCTTGGTGACAGATTCAAATGAAAAACTGAAAAGTAATTCTAGAGAGGACAGTTGATGTACGCCAGAGAAAAGGACTAAGAGAATTAGAGGACCTGCCAGGATTTGTTATCAGCTGACATTACATTAACAACAATGATGCAGATGACACTGTCTTGGTGACAGATTCAGATGAAAAACTGAAAAGTAATTCTAGAGAGGACAGTTGATGTAAGCAAGAGAAAAGCATTAATAGAATTAGAGGACCTGCCAGGATTTGAAAAAATAAATTTCATAGAACACCAAGTTCTCTGAAGATAAAGATTATGTTTAAAGGAAAAAATTTGCTTGGAAACATAAACAACAACCAGTCATGAATCTTCGTGGCTTCCCCACAAAAACTGGTGTATTGCAAGTGATTGACATATATAATTAGACAGGAACTTGTCAGCAAAATTCATGCTGTCTTTCTTAAGGCAATAGCGTCCTTATATTTTATTAATAAAAAGGGATTTCTAATTAAATAATACCTCAGTTTTAGTGTATTTTTTATTTATTTTATAATTCAGAGCAGATTTTCTGTAAATGTTGACCAAAGTTTAATGACTTGAATTCTATGCAAACTTGTTATTATAACAAGTTTGCATAGAATTTAATTAAATATTTATCATTTAAGCAATACAAAACTATTATAATTTATAATTATTACAATTTCTTAAAAAACAAAAGAAAAGTTTCAAAAATAATTTTATTTGTGAATAAATCCGGGAAGTTTCATTATACTACAATTTCATTTTTACAAGAATTTATAAATCAATGATCACTGCAAAAAATCCATTCAAATTTCCCCTGATCGCACGTTGACTCAAGGAAAAATAGTTTTTATTATTTTAAACTAAATTTTTAAATTTTCGAAGGATCTCTAAATATAAAAAGGATAAAAACAATTTCTTTTATCTTTCATCATAAATGCATTTTTTTTGTCGACAAAATCTTTTTATTATGCTTTCCTTTGTACATTAAGGATGTACCTTCTTTTTGGCGATTTTTTTGTGGTACCTAGAAAAGCAATGGCAACCTACTGCGGGATAATCTTCTGCCCAGTCAGTCATGTCTCTTTCGAGACATGATCACCCAAGCGTGTATCACGTATGGCACTTAACCGACTGACTGACATTTGTTCTTGCTCCGTACATGCCTAGAAATTCAAGGAACCAAATCTCGTCTAACACCGCCTAATTTTTTCAGCTTACCTTCTCAGACAAAATATTATTTTCAAAATTTATTTCACGTTTGTATTGTATTTTGTCCATTTCCTAATTCTCTCTTTGCATCATTCTTTTCAACTTCGACTTTATTATTACATGAAATGAACGAACAATACCGAAATTCGGTTGATTGTCAGAGGAATCTCAGAAAAATCATTTGAAGTTTTTTAAATACAACAAAAAAAAAAACAAAGAAAGAAGAATCTTTTTTATCTTTTTTCTGGTTGCATTTTCTAGTCAGAAAGGTAAGTGGAAGAATACAAACAATTTTGATTTTTAAAAAATCCTTATTTACTGACTTCTCGCTCCATGAATTTTTTTTTATATATTTTTATTTTTTATTTCGCTGTAAGAACGAGAATTAAGTTCTAATAAAATAGGTTTAGTTTATCTTACTAATGAATAAAATCTTATTCTTAAATTATATTTTAAAAATATATACTGAAATAAAATTGCATTAATTGAAGAAAGAAAACTAGATTGCTTTTTCATTTTATTATTTCACTTTTTAATAATTTCCAATTATTTTTCATCAGTAGAGAATTTAAACAGGGAGTATCAGTATGTCACTCAAAAACAAACGAAAAAAGCAAAATATTCGGCCTCTTAGAAAAATGTATGCAGTTTTTGGTTTTAAAAATAAAACTTTAATTTAATCTTTAAAAGTTAGTTTTTAAAAAAGGAGGTTGGGAAAATATTATGAAGTAAAAAAAAAATAAAAGCTGGTGACAATTTCACAAAAGTATTATAAAAATAAAAAATAAATTGTTTTAGGCAAAATAACGTTTTTCGTTTTTGTTCCAATTTACTCTTAAAAATGCAAACATTTTTAGATTTTTTAATGATTCACATTGCAAAGTAATTTTGTATTAGTAGTTGATAAACAAAACAAAGTATTGCTTTTGTTTTTGTGTTTTGATAGAAAGAAAATCACAAATCGTTTAAAAAGTAAAATCTTTGTTCATTTCAAAAGCCATATATTTTCAATTGATTCGTTTCAGTTCAATTTTGAAAAGTTTAATAGAGGAAAAAAAACGGAATGTCGTATGAAAACGCGAAAATGGAAATTGTAAAATGGTAAGTACTTTGTGTTCAAACAAATTTTTATGTTCTAAAAGGGGCGATGCAAAAAGTAAAATCTAATCCACAACATTTTAAAATATAGCACTTGGGATTTTAAATTGTTTTATATATATATCTATATCTATATATATATATATATATATATATATATATATATATATAGATAGATAGATAGATAGATATAAAAGAATAAATCTAACTAAGAACCAAAAGACCTACCTAGGTTTCACCTAAAGGCTCGTCAGGGCAAGTCGGCTTGCCCTGACGAGCTGTTAGGTGAAACCTAGGTAGGTCTTTTGGCTCTTAGATTTATTCTTATTTGTTGCTCTACTATTGTATTGAGCACTTTAGTGTTAGGGTTCTCATCTTGGGTTTTTTTTTCTTTTCTACGAGTATTTTGACATATGTTAAAGTACTTTGTTGGTTTCTTTTTTATTTTCCCTTTTTTCCCCTCCGTGTTTATTGTCGGTGGGATTTTTGAGACAGACTGAAATATATTATAACAATTATTAATAGTATCATTATTATATATATATATATATATATATAGCAAATGGTGAGTAAAATTTTAATCTGGAATGAAAGAGGTAGACACACTTGTTGATTCATTTAGTGAGCAAAAAATGAAACTAACTGATTATTGAAGACAAGAAATTTTTCTACAAGATGATTTCTTTTTAAACTTTGAGTTTCTGCAGTATTTCATTGACTAAATTTTTCAAATTAGAAAATTTTTTATGGATGACATCTTCAAACGGACCAAATTGATGTTTGTCCTATTTTATTTAAGATGATACAATGACTTTGATATGCATCGGGGGACTCAGACCTCTGAGTGCCAAAGTTTGAAAAATTCTGCTATGAAATTCTTGGCTTTGAAAATGCGGAAGAGAAGCACATGAAATAGCAACAGAATTCAAAGTAGATCTCATCAAAATTAAGTACCTCTACTCAGTCAGTTGAGTGCCATACGTGATATACGCTTGGGCAATCATGTCTCAAAAGAGATATGACTGACTGGGCAGAAGATTATCCCGCAGTAGGTTGCCATTGCTTTCTGTGGTAGACTGGTTGCCGACCAAGGCTACAGAACCCAATCTGTCCTGTTATTTAACCCATAACTGGAAGGAATAGGCGGATTAATACCTTTCCCAATGGTATTTGTGCATAAGTAAATGCAATGAATTCAGCTGGAATTCAAACTCAGCTCCCCGATTTCTTGTTTTGAGCCGATATTCAATGCACCACAACGCACATCCAAGTACCTCTACTAATTTACTGAAAAAACAGCATAGTATGAAGAAAAAAGGCACCAAATTTAATAAAAATGAACTTTTTCCATCAAAATGTTTTTATGTTTAAGAGTATGTACTGCCATTCATTTTCGATAACTAACCTTTTTTTATGTACCTCAAAAAAAATCACTGAAAAATAAAACAGCATAGTATGAAGGAAAATGTTTTATCAGCAAAATGTTTATGTTATCATTAAGAGGATAGATCAAAGTATTTTTTAATTATTTTTTTAAATTTTTTATTTTTAACACATTCAAAGTTTTGGGAGAAAATCTTTTTTTTTTCGTCAGTGTAAGACCATAATTGACACATAGTTTATGACATCAAGACGTAATATTACACAAGGCACTTTTTTGAAATTTGGAAATTCTTGCAAAATCAAATAATGGTCAGATGTTGAAAATTTCAGGACTTATTCATAATTGACTGAAATCAATTTTGAAATAATTATTTTTAGAAAATATTGGTAAAAATATTTTTTTTTTACACACGTTACCCCTCACCAATTCATTTCCAGAAATGTTTAAAAATTTGACTTTGGTCCCCAATAAACCTAATATAATTAAATTCAGGAGTCATTAAGGAATGCTAATCAACTGTCTTTCTTTCTTCAATCTTAGCTGATTTTCTAAAAAGTAAGTCCAAATTGCGAAAAATGCAATAACTATGCCAATTTTTACTTGGATAAATTTTCAATTGCTTTTATGATCAATATAAATTAAGCATATTACAGTCTTAAAAGAAAAATAATTCAATGTATAATGAATTTTTACAAGAATTATTTTCATTTTTTTAAATTCTTTTTTATAATATAAAGTTTCAAAAATATTTTTAAATTTCTTCCTCTATTGGGCAGGCGAGATTATGAAATTAATGCATGAAGATTACATTTAGTAATCAAAAATTGAAAAGCTAAATTCAAATAATTTAGCCAATGGATTTTTAAAACAATTAAGACACTTTAATTGTGTGCATTTTGATTACCTGTATCTTATTTGTACAGGTGGCCATACATGATATTTATCATTAAAAGGTCATGTGATTCAATGATGAATGGCCAAATAGTTGGACAAACTATAAAACATATTTGTACAATTGATGGTGTAAACCATGATTATGTTGGCTACATCATGAATTTTATAGATCCATTTTATAGGATTTCCTGTGTTGATGATGTAGCTGATAGCTATCAATTGGACAAATATGAAGTTGGAGCCGACAATGTGATGCAGGACCTGTACTTGGAAAAGCAGCTCAGCAATGAGGAGAATTGAACAGCCAATCAAAGAATCACAAACACAACAATCACAAACGGCCCTTTTCAGGGCCACAAAATATTCCCAAATGTCTTTTCTCTCCGAACACAATTTATTGGATAAATACATAATGACATAATAGTGTAACCAAATATATATATATATATATATATATATATATATATATATATATATACTTAATTATAACATCTGCAGTACTATAAAAATTAAATTAGATATTTTTACCATGCTATAAAAATCTGTGTTGGACCTGGTCAAACCCTTGTTGATTTGACATGGAATGGGCCATATGTAAAGTTTTAAAATAATTTTAAAATTTCTTCCTCCATTGGGCAGGCTAGGGTATGAAATTAATGCATGAAGACTACATTTACAGATTGAAAATTGCAAAGCTTAATACAAATGATTTAGCCTATGGATTTTTAAAATAATTAAAACATTTTAATTGTGTGCATTTTGATTGCCCATATCTTATTTGTACATGATATTTATCATTAAAAGGTTATGTGCTTCAATGATGAATGGCCAAATAGTTGGACAAACTATAAAACATATTTGTACAATTGATGGTGTAAACCATGATTATGTTGGCTACATCATGAATTTTATAGATCCATTTTATAGGATTTCCTGTGTTGATGATGTAGCTGATAGCTATCAATTGGACAAATATGGAGTTGGTGCCGACTATGTGATGCAGGACCTTTACTTAGAAAAGCAGCTCAGCAATGAGGAGGATTGAACAGCCAATCAAAGAATCACAAACACAACAATCACAAATGGGCCTTGTATACTTTATTTTTGCAAGATTTTAAAACCAAGTATTAATTTTTTTAAGATCTTGCAAAAAAAATTACATCTATGGCATGTTATTTGTGGAAAATTAGCAAACTTAAAGCTAAATGAATCTGATTTACACAAGTATTACTTATTTATAGCATGAAATTTAGAATAAAACTATAAACAATGTTGATCTTTCTGACCTTTTCTCCATGTTTGACATGTGTTGACAGCTAGACAGATGGGAAATTAGTGTATGCCTGCAGGAATTGACAAAATTGTCTAAATCTTTTTTCCTGTAAGCGAAAGAAACCGTGAAACACATGATCTTTTAATGTACACACAAATTACCATACAAAAATAAACTTCAAATACACAAAAAATAAAATTAAAAATAATTTTAAAAATAAGATGACTCAATGATTTGTATTAAACTTTAAAATTTTCAATTAGTAAATATAATCTTCACTTAATAACATCTACAAATGTTTGCAGTATTTTAAAAATATTTTTAAATCTTTATAAATTATTATAATTAAAAAAAATGAAAACAACTCTTTAAATTACATTATTAATCAAAAAAATTTTTCTTCAGACTGTAATATCCTTAAATTATATTATTTATTATAACAAAAGCTTATCTAATAAAATAATGTCATAGTTTTATGGCATTTATTTTACTTTTGGGAGCAGATTTTTGGAAAGAGGTATCAAATGGTTGAAAAAAATAATAGATGATTTACATTCCCCAATAAGTCCTGCATTTAATTTATAAAAACCAATTTTGCTTACAAAAATTATTTTCTTGAAATTTCATGAATTTTTGTGCAGTGGGGGGTGGTAACATAAAAAAATGTTTACCAAAATTTTTAACAATTAATGATTCCAAAATTAATTTAATTTGTTTTAATTTTCTGTGGGTGTGCCCCGAGTTTTCTTCAGAGTTTTTTTTAGCATGTCAACCAAGCTCTTGGCCTGTCCATTGGATCATGGGTGATATGGAGTAATCATGATATGATTAATCTGGAAGGTCTCACAAAAACCCTTAAATTTGATGGATGTAAATTGTGTCCCATTGTCTGACACTAAACAATCAACTATCCCAAATCTAGCGAACAGTTCGTGTAGGAAATTGATTGTCACTTCTGCAGTGGGATTTCTACATCCATGAACTTCGGGCCACTTAGAAAAACTATCTACTAATACAATATAGTAGAATCCGTCTTGTGCACCTGCAAAATCCACATGAATTCAAGATCTTGTTCGGTCTATTTTGGGCCAAGGACTATATTTGATTGGAGGTGCCTTAGCTGCCAAGGCACAGCCTTTACAGGATTTTACCATATTTTTGATATCCTTATCCATGTTTGGCCAGTATACATAACTGTGTATAAGGATTTTTATTTTTGTAATCCCTGGATAACCTACATGGAAGTTTTTCAGAATTCTTCTTTGTAGTGTTGTGGGAATGATGGCTCAATCTCTATACAGTAGTACTTTGGCGCATAAAGAAAAAATATTTGAAGTCTGTTTGTCCTTTTCAAGAATTTTGATTTTGGTTTGCCTGATAAACTCATCATTCAGAGTTTCTTGTTTGATTTGGTCGAGGGTTACAGGGAATTCTCTCACTGTGCTGCACAATGTAGTTTTACATTCTTCTGTTCAGAGAGATGCAATCACAGTATCTTCAAGAGGTTCTCTGTTTCAGGATTAATTTGGACAGTCTGTCAGCATGACAGAGCTTTTAGACAATAGGAACTCTATTTTAAAGTTATAAATTAAAAGAATTGCTCCCTATCTTCACAGTCTATTTGCAGTATGCACAGGTAGAACTTTTTTAGAACCAAAGATTGTCAGTAACAGTTTATGGCTCGTCTGCAAAGTAAAGTGCCTGCCATGAATATACTGGTGAAACTTTGTTACTGTGAAAATGATCCCCAATGACTCCTTCTCAATTTGCAAGTAATTCTTTTCTGCAGGAAGAAGTGTTCTTGATGCGTAAGCTATTGGTTTGTGAGATCCATCTGGTATCTTGTGCAGAATAAATGCTCCAAAGCCATACGAGCTGGCATCCCTGCAACTATAATGTCCAAGTCTAGGTTATAGTGGATGAGAAACAAGTCCAATGTTAAGACTTTTTTATTTTGACGAATGCTTCTTGGCATTCAGGTATCCATTCCCAGTCTTTGTTTTTTTTTTTCAAAAGTTCATTTAGAAAAACACATAAGCTGTGCATATCTAAACTTATTTATAAATGGAACTTTGTCTCTGTGTGTCTGTGTGTGTGTGTGTCTGTTATCTATAGACTCCGAAACAGCTGAACCGATTTTCTTGAAAATTTACACAGTTGTACTATAAGTGTCTGTGAATGTTCTTAGCTAGGTTTTGTGTCAAGGTACCCCTGATAAATATCAAAAATCGATAATCGAAAAAATCAGGTTATGAAGGAGTGGTCTAATTTTAATCAAATTTGATAAACTCAGACACAGACATAAGAAACAATATTCAGAAGTTTCAAGATTGCAGTTCTTACAAAAGTGCAGAAAATTTGATATCGATATCAGGAAATCAAAATTTGTCTTACATTCATTCATTTTTCTTTCAGTCTACGGTTTTGCTTTAACTGGAAACAACTATTGCTTTTTAGTCTTTTGTGCCAACGTCCAAAGAGTTTGAGCTCCAGGACCATGGATTATTTAAAGTTTTCATTACACCTGAGCAACGCCAGGCTATACTGCTAGTTCAGTATAAATACTTGGTAGTAATTTGCCAGTCTTAAAAAATTTTGCAAAGTAGGTACATTTTCAGGAGCTGACATGTCCTTAATTGCTGTAGCCTATTCTGGATCTGTTCTTATGCGATCTTTATCAATGAGATGTCCCAAGTATGTAGTTTTCTCCATAAAGAAGTCACATTTGGATTCTTTCAGTTTGAAACCATACTCCTGAATTCTTGAGAATACTTTATCCACATGTTATTTATGTGGTTCTACATTTTGACTGATCATTATCGTCCAAATATGCAACTGCAGAGTCAGATTTGCTCAGCATAGTGTCCATTACCCTGTACAATAGATGTTTGAACTTGTACAAGCCTTGATGGGTGTTGATACATAGTATCCACTGGTATTTGAAGATACACATCACTTAGATTGATTTTTGAAAAAATTTCCTCTGTTTAGTTTTGCAAAAATTTAATCCAGTCTACATAAAGAATAATGATAGTCTTTGAGTGCTGCTTTAAGCCCCATCGAGAAATCTGTGCGGACCTGGATCTTGTTTGACTTCTTCATATAGACAGTTGGTGAAGCTCACTGACTTTTCACAATTTTCGAGAAGACACTGGTTCTTTCTAGTCTGTTAAGTTCTTCATTTAACTTTGGTAAAGCATCAAAAGGCACATTTAATTTTTTTCTTAAGCACTAGTTGGATATGATCTTTTAACTCAAATTTTGCCATCATCTTATTTCACCAACAAAGGCCTCTGGAAAAAACTTCCAGAAAAGTTTCTTTTAAGTTTTTTATTAGATTATTTGCCTCGGTGGTCAGGTTTTTGAGCTTTTGGCAAAAAGAATTAATTGGCATGTCCCACAACTTAAATTTCTCCTTCTAGTTGGTGCCAAATAAATTTTCTTTATTTTTTAATACAAATATCTTTAGTTTTAACATTCTTCCTTGAAAAGTTACATTTGTGATAAGTTCTCTCATAAACTTGATTTCCTTCCCTGTCACAGGCCTGGCCATTTTATTAGTTCTTAGCAAGGTTGGTTTTCCCAGCTGTTTCCAAGTGCGTAGATTTATGATTGTTAAATGTGATCCAGAATCCAACTGCAGTTTAATATTTTTATTTAGGATGTGTACTTGCACGTACTTCCTAATGTTTAACCCATCTTGGTCATCTGATTTTGAGTTTTTTATGTAGCTATTAACCTTTTTTCTCACTCAACAATGTGAACTCTTCTGCCTGATATGGCTACAGTTTAGGCATTTTTTATTCCAGTAAGGGCAGTCTTTATCCATTGTAATAATCCACAACCGAAACATGGGTTAGAATGCAGATTGTCTAGTTTCATTTTTGATTGGTTTGATTTAGAGGGAGAAGAATTTTTTTTTTCCAGTGTACTTTTCTTTGTGAGCTATGCCAGATTCCTCGATATTTTTAAAATTTTGATGTACATTTATGAATCTCGGATAGTCCTCTGCTATTTGTTGGAGAGTAAGGTTTGGTTCATTTTCCAGTTATTTAGAACTCTACATCTAATTTCAGCATCTTTAGCTGAAACACATCCCTGAACAAATGTTAGACACTTGAAATTTAATGCACCCAATTCTGACAGTTTAAAATCGTCGCAATGCTTATTCATGATCAATGCAAATGTAGTGTAATCTTCACTATCCTTTCTGGTTAAATTCATACACTTCAATCTTTTATGAAAGAGTGAAGTTTTAGGACTAAAAAGTTCTTTTAACTTTAACCACTTCAATGAATATCACTTCACTTGTTTTACAGGGTAAAATATATTTCACAAATATGTGGTGCCCAGTTTTTGAAAAAGAAGGCAAACTTTCTTAGAGTCTGATCAATTTATGCATTTTGTAGCATATAAATCCTTGAATCTTCTAAAATAGGAGGCAGTTATATCCTTATCCGGAGAATATGTTAAAGTGTCTATCACTCCCCATATCGTGTTTTGTGAGAATGCATTTTTGTTTTCACTAATATGTGTATTTTATTCAAGTTTCTTTGCTCTTGTTGAGTTTGAAGTAGACTTTTTTCAAATTTCAGATATCTGACTTGTTTTTGAAATTCAAGCCATTCTTCTTCAGCTTGCTTTAGCATTTTGAGTCATTCTTTTTCAGTTTGCTTTTGAATTTTAAGTCGTTCTTTCTGTATATCCAGCTGAAGTTGATCTATTCTTTTTTGCTGCTCAAGTTGCTTCTCTTGCCATTTAAGTTCCTGTTGGTTTTGCTGTTCAAGTTGAAACTTTATAAAAATTGAGTATGGTGGATTTAAATTCATCCATGTTTATCTGTGTCTTTTTTAGGATTACCTAAATACAAATTCAATTCAAATAAAAACTTTTCTTTGAATAACTAAAAAAAATTTAGTTTCTTACTCACTTGGTAACAAAATAACAATTGAAAGTGAATAACATTAATTTCTTACTCAGAGAATCACAAATCCTTTTTTTTCTCAAAAAACATGAATTCTCGTGGTTTAGCAGCTCATATTCAAGTTCAGTGTAAATTAATTACACTTTTTTTTGTTTGGTTTCCATTTCTGGATTAACAAGTACTGTTGAGTAGAACAAAGTGTGATGAAAATAGATATTTTTTTGTCATTTGGTTTCCTTTTCTGGATTGCCAAGTACTGTTGAATCGAACAAAGTGTGAAAAAAATAGAATTCCATGCATACAATATTGAACCAATATTGACAATTTCCATGCAGTCCTTATGGGACCAGAAAGAAAGACACAAGGAAGCAAATAGAGTAAACAAATATATTTAACAAAGACAGTAGTACAAACATATTCTAATGAGAGATTATTAGCATGACTGTTACAAAGCAAATCTACTGCTTATATATAGTTTGGAAGAGTTAATGTGTCATATAGGTAAGTCACCATCACAGAAATACACCAGAGTATTTTGCTTGCTGGAAATAGTAAACTTAATCATTTAGCTTTCAATTAAAGCTAAAATATAAGTTTCAAGAAATCTTTTGCATTTATAAAAATGCATTCAACTTGAAAATATGAATGGATGATTTATATACTCCAAGGAGTCCTGCATTTAACTAATAAAACAAACTTTGCAATCAGAATTTAATTCTTCAAAATTTTAAGGAATTAAGCAATGGGTAACAAATGCAAAAATAATAATTTCATTTATGAATAATAAAAATAATAATTTCATTTGCAAATAATAAAATAATTTCAAAAATAATTTCATTTGTGAATATGTCCTGAAAGTTTCATTAAAATCTGACAATTGATCTTTGTAAGAATTTCCAAATTAATGTGTTATTTTATCAGAAAAATAAAAACTAAATGATTATTTTGGTTTTCCCTCTTAATAATAACAAAAATTTGATGATAGTTTTATTTTTAAGTTTGGAGCCTTTTTTCATCATTCTATGCCATTTTTTTATCAAAAAGTTGAGGTAACTATGTTTATATTTGCTATAACTATAAGTTATAACCATTAGTCCTTGGAGTTATTTTTATAACTAATATAAAAATCAAATTTTTTTTTTTGTAAAACAGAGCTCCCCCCAATTATTGAAACTTTGGTGCAAATCTTAAAATAAAAAATGCAATAAACTAAAACATTTTTTAATTGGAAAAAAATTTAATTGCTTTCATGAAAAAAAATATTATGGATACTTAGAAAAAAGATTTTTGATGAGAAATTACTTTTTGCAAAAATTGTTTTCATTTTTTTATTTAATTCTAATTAGAATAATTTAAAATATTTTAAATCTTTTAAAATTCTCTATTTGTACCTGTTAACTGATACTGTTATTCAGTAAAAACTTTATTTACTAATCATAAACAGAAAAGTTATTACAATTTAGCAACACCCCTCCTACCCACTCGTCTTTTAAAAAGAATTTTGAATTTTTTTTGGCGGGGGGGGTTGTTTAATCATGACAATTTTGTAAATCTGGATGTCCATATGACATTATCAGAAAATAAAAATGGTGGCTATAGTAAATTTAAAACTAGAGTACATAAAATTCAATAAAGCATTACATTACATTGAATATTTTTCTGAATTCATGCTACCAAAATTATTTGATCCATTTGTTCACAGTAACTATGAATCCTTGAAGAAAGAAGTGTTTCAATTTTTAATATATACAAGTAATATTGTTGTTTTTTGTTACAGCTATTCTATTCTGCAAACAGAACCATTTATATACCAGACAAAGTTCAATGGTTAATCTTTCAAATACTGTTAGCTCCAGCAGTGTGTTTTGATCTTCATTGGCTGCTATACTGTCGCTGAACATAACTAATTTAGTCCTGATATATGACTACATGTATTACAATACAAACTGATTTCATATCTTATTCATTGCCACTGCTAACATACCTTATGCTTTTTCTTTTCAGATGTTTTGACTTTGGAAAACCGCTACAATCTTCATGTAAAACCCATGTATTGACATCGTCAAAACATAGCAATGAATATTTACAGGCAAGAAACTATAGACTTTGAAATGTGTTGTCTGTTGAACAAATGACTAAAAACTGAAGGAAAGCAATACTATTGTAAAATTTAGTTTGCAAAATGGAAAAACAAACTGGACAAAAACCATATACATGTGAAGTTTGTGGGTCTTCATTTTCACAAAATTCACATTTGGTGCGCCATATACGATCACACACTGGAGAGAAACCATATGCTTGTGAAGTTTGTGGATCAGCATTTTCACAGAAGTCAGATTTGGTGACCCACATGAGAAGTCACACTGGAGAGAAACCATATAATTGTGAAGTTTGTGGATCAGCATTTTCAATCAAGTCACATTTGGTGCGCCATATACGTTCACACACTGGAGAGAAACCATTTTCTTGTAAAGTTTGTGGATCTGCATTTTCATGGAAGTCATGCTTGGTGAGCCACATGCATACACACACTGGAGAAAAACCATATTCTTGCGAAATATGTGGATCTGCATTTTCAATCAAGTCACATTTGGTATGCCATATGCGAACACACACTGGAGAGAAACCCTATTCTTGTGAAGTTTGTGGATCTGCATTTTCATGGAAGTCATGTTTAGTGAGCCACATGCACATACACACTGGAGAGAAACCATATTCTTGTGAAGTTTGTGGATCTGCATTTCCAGTGAAGTCACTTTTGGTGCGCCATATGCGAACACACACTGAAGAGAAACCATATTCTTGTGAAGTTTGTGGATCTGCATTTTCTTGGAAATCATGTTTGGTGAGTCACATGCATACGCACACTGGTGAGAAACCATATTCTTGTGAAGTGTGTGGATCTGGATTTTCAATCAAGTCACATTTAGTGCGCCATATGCGAACACATACAGGAGAGAAACCATATTCTTGTGAAATTTGTGGATCTGCCTTTTCACAAAAATCATGTTTGGTGCGCCACATGCATACACACACTGGAGAAAAACCATATTCTTGTGAAGTATGTGGATCTGCATTTACTGTCAAATCACATTTGGTGTGCCATATGCGAAGACACACTGGAGAAAAACCATATACTTGTGAAATATGTGGGTCTGCATTTTCACGGAAATCAATTTTAGTGCGCCATATGCAAATACACACAAGAGAAAAATCTTAAGCTTGGGAAGTTGTAGATTTTTATTCAGCTTGTGTGTTTGCATTTTTCAGAATATTCAATGTTAATGACTCTTATGCAGATACAAAAGGTTATCATATTCTTGTGAAGTTCATTGATATGCATGTTCACAAATGTCATATCTGATGAGCTGAATAAAGTTTATGGTGCAGTATTTTCAGTCACCACAGTGCATTATGTGTGAATGCATACCTAAGAAGAATTATATTCTTTTGAATTTTGTGAATCTGCTTTTTCACTGCATTCAGTGTTGATTAGCTACATGCAAGCATACACTAGAAATTAATCATATTCTTGTGAAGTTTGTGGTATATGCAATTTCATATAAGTCACATTAATATGAATTCACACTAAAGAATATTCACACTTTAAAGAATATTCACACTAAAGAATTCACACTAAAGAAACCACATTCTTGTGCAACACATCCTTTTCATGTACTTCATATTTGAATAGACATGTATGACTGCACATTGAGCAGAAACTATATTCTTGTGAAATGTGTGAATCTGAATTTTCAAAGAATTCTTAGCTGAAAATGCACATTTACAGTCACTCTACTTATAAACCTGAAACATGTGAATCAATATTATATACAAATATTACATTTAAATATAAACATGTGAACCTGAAAATCACTGTTTTCCTCTCAACATTTTCTATGAATATAAGAAAAATGAAAACATCTGTTTAATAACAAGTGAAATGTAAGCATTTGCATTTACATGAAAATATGCTTTGGACCTATAAAAGCAAAAGCCTATTAGATGAGAAAATATATTGTATGTTGCATGCAGGTAAGTTCAAAATTTCCGCAAACATTCAAATAGGATTAATTTTTTAAATTTTGGTTTGTAATTTATTTTTTATAAATGAATGAAATAAAATCAATATTTTTAAGAAACATATCTACTTTTAATTTTTATTTAAATAAAATGTGTTATGATGAGATATTTTAAAAAATCCCTTGAATTTAAATAATTACACTTGTTCTTTGAAAACCTTGAAATTACCAGTTACTCAACACTCAACATATTTTTCATCTTTAGAAATGTAATTCTCAAAATTCTATGAATTCTGGATCTAATGTTTTTTTTGTTGTTTTTCAGCCATGGCAGAATATGATATAAATTTCTATATATTGGACAGATGCTAATGGAAAGAAAGGAAGCCAGTCTAAGAGTCAGAGGCTATTTCCTCCACTGATTCATGCTGGTTAAATAATGTTCAGACAAATAATGAAAATTCTACTACTTATCTATCATTTGGTTGGTTTCCAGTTATTCAGTCAGTTAAGTGCCATACGTGATACATGCTTGGGCAATCATGCCTCGAAAGAGACATGACTGACTGGGCAGAAGATTATCCCACAGTAGGTTGCCATTGCTTTCTGCGGTAGACTGGTTGCCGACCAAGGCTATAGAACCCAATCTGTCCTGCTATTTAACCCATAACTGGAAGGAAGAGACGGATTTATACCTTTCCCAAGGGTATTTGCACGTAAGTGAATACAATGGAGTCAATTGGAATTTGAACTCGGCTCCCCGGCTTCTCGTTCCAAGCCGATATCCACTGTACCACAATGCACATTTCAGTTATTATGTGGCCATTAAACACTTTATTCCAAAACTTAAACTTCATTTCATGCCAGTTTTAAACAACCTTTATTAAATTTAATAATTGGATTTAGGAAATTTCTATCCAAAAATTATGCTGAAGTTTACTTAATGTGAACTCAACAATTCAAATATTCTTCCAATAACATTATTTACCTTGTTTGAACTATTGTCTTCATCTTTATTGCCATGTTTAGCACGTTTTGTTGCTAGGAATTTTGAACCAAACCCTTTATTTCAATCACTGGGTGTATCATTCTCATTTCATGGGTAATGCCACTTCTGGTAGCCATGTAGTTATCTCCATTTTAACTTAAATCTCTAAGTTACTTGTTCACCATTGCTGTAACCTGTTATTGAACTCACAACTCATTGGGTCAAGTCACTGGAACTATTTGGGTTGCCACTTATGACTTTTGCGGCGACACAGAGACATATGAACAGGAAATGGTTGGTATAAGCAGTACTGTACAACATAACTACCCAAGGTACATGACAACAGATCCCATTAACATGGAATAAGGGCGCTTAAAGATAACAACTCAGAAAACAGCCTTGGTCTGCCTACCCTATGTGAAGGAGTTATCAGAGAAAATACAAAGGATCTGTGGTCCTTATAACATCAAGACAACCTTCAAAAGTGGTTCTGCATTTCACAGATGCCTCTCCCAAGTAAAACCTCCAATAGAAGAGAACACCATGTGTACACCATTCTATGTAGCTGTGGAAAGAAATATACAAGCTAACACCCATAAGGTAAGGCTGCAAGAACATTGGCAGGCTGTAACACAAGGGGAGACAGAAAATCAGGCATAACTGATCACATATGGAGGGAGAAAGGGGATCATCTCCCCCACGGGATGAAGCTAAAATAATTGATAGAAAACAACACTAGAAACTGCGTAAACTTATGGAATCAGTGCACATCCTATGCCACAAAATTCACCTAACCTGGCCAAGCATAGAAATGAATACAATATGGGAACCAGTAATATGGAATGCTAAAGAAAATCATTAGCATCAAACATTAAGGATAGAGATCAGGTGTAAGGTTGTTGGTGGGGAGGAGAGTTGGCTGGGGTTACAGTTGGTATCAGGAGGTAGACCAATGGTGAGTAGGTAAAAAAAAGTGGTATCATGGGAAAAACCATCCTTTTGACATTGTTTATTGTTGGCAAAAACGTCCATGTTTGACAAATATTTAATGGCAAAAAACAAAAGTATTTTCAGTTGAGTGGTATTAAAAAAAACCTTAATTTTTGCTTTTTTAATCACTTTTTTAACTTCTTTTACTCATTTTTATCATTTGAACTATTCTTTTACATGTTTGTATAGAATATTTGAAGCAAAAAAAGAATATTTAAAAAAAAGTGCTTAAAACTTTTTCTTTTTTCTCATAACTAACCTTTCTCAAAGAATATTTAAGGTAAAGAAAAAGCATCCTTAACTTTTACTTTTTTCTAAGCCATTTGCATGTGCTGCTGCTGATTGTTGATAATGTTTACTGTTGATAAGTTTAAGAAAAGAGGAAAGGAGATGAACAAGCTACTGAAAGAAAGAGCCAACAAAACTTTGCATACCCAAGACAATAAAACCTCATCAAACAAATTTGAATACAATTTCATAACAACAATGATGGCAATTAAGTAAAAGAGGAAAGGAATTCTCATATGGGTTAAAGAGTTTGAAAAGAGGAACATTGGGAAAACAAATGTCTTCATATGTATAGGTGTGTGAGTGTGTGTGTAATATATGTAGATGTGAAGATGTATCAGTGTGCATAATGTTTGTTTTGTTTAGCAACATATCAATCACTTGGTTATTTAATGTTGCAGTTTTAATGTATGCATTTGGAGAGGGATAATAGTCTTAGTGATACAAGTCTTATTGCTTAACCCATAGCTGAAGGGAGAGCAAGTGGCTTCATACCCTTTCCCAAGTGTATTTGCATGGAAGTGAATATAACAAACCAAATTGGAACTCAGCTCTCTGATTAATAATTCAGAACCATCATTTATTACACCACCTGCACATCCAAATTTAGAGTACCTGGTATTCGCTAATAGACACCTATCTAGATAATAATCAGGCCTTTTGTTGCTTAACTTCACATAATGTATATAGATATGGAGATACATGTATGTGCAAAAGTGTATTCATATGTGTTTACGGAAAGAAGGAAGTTCCTTTTTCTTCGACTGATGTTGCGTGTTTTAACAAGTATTTTATCTCGATTGTGTTGATTTCTGAGCAGGAGTGCTCAGATGAGCTTGGTATAAATAAAGGGAATGCACCATGTGTACTCTTTGTTTGCAGTGAGTCATCATGTGTACGCTCTTGTATCTGCTTGCTATGAGTACCTTGTGTGGCTTTTTGTTCTGTTCATACACAGGCCTCAAACAAAAGCCAAAATTAATATTTTTTGTCATATTCAAATTAGTTGAGAAAAGTTATATGCTGTGCATATGAAAGTGATACCAAGATTTTTTGTGTCTTGACACTTGTTAAATTTGTTATACTTTTTTTATTCATTTATTTTGTGTATTTTTGAAGTACCAACACCACTTTTTTTTACTCTAGGAACAGAATGACCTCTATTTAAGTATACAGGATCATCATTGTTTAACGTCTATTTCCATGTTAGCATGGATTGGATGGAGTTTTCTTTATGGCATTTTTTCCAAGCCAACCAATTTTGTGTAAGGCCTGGCTCAACTTCCTTAAATCATCTGTGATGAGCTAGGTTCGTGTTTGACATGGTCTACCTATCCCTCTCTGACTCGTGACCTCAATAAGCCTACAATTACTAACAGGTTTTCTACGTCCATTCTCTCAACATGCCCAAAACATCTAAGTCATGTTTGAAGCATAACATTTGTTATATTGGCAATACCCAGCCTATTTCTTAACTTCTATCCCTAAGACTGACATTGCACATCCTCTGTACCATTTACATGTCAGTTTGATCAATTCTGCTGATATCAACTTCCTGAAGCCAGATTTCACTATCATATAACATAACACTTTTAACACAAGTTGTATATAGCTTTCCTTTCATCCTATGTGAAAATACTCAAGATGATAGAAGTGGCAAAAGGGTGTCCCAAAAAATGTATACACATTTTGGTAAATTTTTGTTTTCTTCCTCGAAGGCCTTTACCTCTCAAAATCTTTCCAAAACATCCCTATTTCTGTGCAAATGTATATGCTAAACTGAAATCGATAATTGTTTATTGAAAAAAACTACCTTTTTTTCATTTTATCGAGAAGAAAAATATGGAACTTCTTGTCGCTGTTTATCTCACCCCATAACCACGGTTCAAAAATGTTATTCACTGCAGACTGAATTTACATGTAGTTTTACGATTTTTCGGTCATTTTACTTCCGTTTTGCGATTAATGCACGGAAAATGAGTTCTGAAACACAACAAATGTTTCAGCAGTAGTCAGCCATCATTTGTTTGTGTCACATGATAGTACTCTTCCACTGTTTTGATATTTTGATTGAATCATTCTCCTTGCTCATCACATCACCACAGTTATCTGGAAATTTATCTAAATGAGTTTGTAAGAAAATGAACCTAAATACTCATATCAGCATATTACTGATAAAGTTTATCAGTTAATTTGAATTTTGATGATAAATTGCTAGAATTCAGTACTCTAATTTTAAAATTCTTGACTTAAAAACACTTTTTTCTTATAAAAATAGTTTATTTCAGGTGGCTGACATAAATTACTTGGCCTACCTGTTAATTTATGGGTTTCTATGCCTTTTATTAAATAAATGTTGCAATCATCCAAGATTGTAAATTGATATTTTTACCAAAAATTAACAATTTCAGTACAGCAAAAATGGCAGCTAAGCATGAAAATCTGAGGTCATTTTCAGAATCAGCATCATCAGATTAGAAAAAAAACTTGTCTTGTTTCTTAGCACCAAAATCGTGTTGACCAGCGTAATGAATCATGGTAGGACTTCTAATTCTCTTAGGATTGCTTCATTATAAAATTTGAATAAGTCTGGTGAGACGACGTCTTTGTCTTGTGCACTGTTTTGTTTTTGTGTATTTACTGGATTCATTTTCTATCCTAATTCAGGCAGTTTGCTTCCAGTATAAGTTCTGTATTCTAATATCTAAACTTATTTATAAATGGAACTTTGTCTCTGTGTGTGTGTGTGTCCATTACCTATAAACTCCAAAATGGCTGAACCGATTTTCTTGAAAATTTATACAGTTGTACTATAAGCATCTGCGAGTGTTCTTAGCTAGGTTTTGTGTTAAGGTACCCCCGATAAATATCGAAAATCGATAATTGAAAAAATCGGGTTATAGAAGGAGTTGTTTGATTTTAATCAAATTTGATACACTCATAGACAAAGACATAAGAAATGATATTCAGAAGTTTCAAGGTTTCAGTTCTTACAATAGTGCAGAAAATCGATTATATATATAAAAGGCAAGATGCTTGTGTGTGTGTCTGTTTATCTGCCTGTATGTCTGTATTTTTTTTCAGCACTTATTTTAGTTTTTGCTTTGGGTTTGGCTCTAAGTAGGTATTATTGTAGTTCTTAGTCTCAGCCATGATACTGTTTACTCAGTCTTCAAAATTCAGTTTACGATGAAAAAAAATTATTTGATATCGATACCAGGAAATCAAAATTTGACTTACATCCATTCATTTTTCTTTCAGTCTACGGTTTCGCTTTAACTGGAAACAACTATTGCGTTTTAGTCTTTCGTGCCAACGTCTAACAAGTCTGAGCTCCAGGACCATGGATTAGTTTTAAAGCTTTCATTACACCCGAGCAACGCTGGGCTATACTGCTAGTTTTTTTTAAATAAATGAAGCATAACCAGGAGTTTAAATAGTGTCTAGGGACACACTTTATTAAATGCTTTTGAATAATCTATAAAGCATGAATATACATTGTTATGTTCCCAGGGAATGAAAATGTGATTTTGTGGAGAAAAATAAAAGAATAAAAGGAGAAGATAACTCTTAAAGGTTTATCAATTTAATTACAAGATGGATGGTGACTGAAGCCACTGAATGTGTAATAAGATGTGGGCATTGAAAAACTGTCCACTCACTTTGGTTTCATGGCCGAAACTGCCAGTACCCAGTATGCCCCCCTTCCAAACAGGGGATGTGACTAAAACCCTTATTTTTTACCCCTCCCGTCAAAGGGGGTAACTTATTTCAAAATTTTTATTAGGACCGACTGTGTTCTAACATGCAACTTCTTTACGTTTGAATTATTTTTTCTGGAACTATTCTGAGCATAAATATTGGGTAAGTTTAGAAAATGTGTAAGACATTCTGATGAAATAAATTTTTTAATCTTTCTAGCAGTAAATGCAGCTATTAGAGTTGACGTAGTCATTCTACTTCAGATTGATTGAAAATATCTTGTTCTGATATCAGTTCAATTTTCCTTTCATTTTTCAAATAGTTTCTTTTGACAGTTTTTTTACATAATCTATAAAACAGACATCTTTTTACATTTGAATCATTCTTTTTGATAGCACTCAGAGCATAAATATCAGTCATTTGATTACCATATGTGATACATGCTTGGGTGATCATGTCTTGAAGGAGACGTGACTGACTGGGCTGAAGATCTTCTTGCAGTAGGTCGCCATTACTTTCTGTGGTAGACTGGTTGCCAACCAAGGCTATAGAATCCAATCTGTCCTGTTATTTAACCGATAACCGGAGGTTGAAGTGATGGATCAATACCTTTCCCAAGGGCATTTGCTCGTAAGTAAATGCAATAAATTCAACTGAAATTTGAACTCAGCTCTCCAGTTTTTCATTCTGAAGTGATATTCACTGCACCATGACACCAATCCAAGTTATAAATATAACATTCCTTTTTCTATTGTCTTTGATGAAACTGCACTGTATTTGACCTTTTTTAGGGGGTCTAATTCTGCTGCTTGATCCATTCCTTAGAATTCAAATGACAACTTTGCTCTTTTTTTGTAATCTGAAAAAGTTTTTTCTTGTTTATATTAAATGACATTATCTAAAAAACACTTTAATGCAATAAAAGAAAACTTAATTTTAATGAATACCTATGTTATAATTTGGTTTAGGATGTGGTTTCCGGCTCTCTCTTTTCCATTTTTCTCACTTTGTTTTTTGTTTTTTTTCAATTGGAGTAGATAGATCTATCACCCAGTTCACACTCCACCCACGTCTACTGAACAGGTTAAGAGGCTCATCCCTTGTTCCTTGTTTAGGATGTGGTTTCCAGCTTTCTCTTTTCCAATCTTCTCACTTTGTTTTTTTTTTTTCAATTGGAGTAGATCGATCTAGCTATCGCCCAGTTCACACTCCACCCACGTCTATTGAACAGGTTAAGAGGCTCATCCCTTGTTCCCTGTTTAGGATGTGGTTTCCGGCTTTCTCTTTTCCAATCTTTTCACTATTACATAGTCCCCTGCACATCAGTGGAGTTACTGCCTTGCTCAGGGTGATACAATTAAAAAAAAAAAATTATAATATAAAATCTTCCTTAGGCACTCGCCATGACGTCTGTAAGAAATACACCGAAGACTCACTCCAACAATATTTATTGTACATATATGTACAAATGAGGCACAAGGCCAAAAATTGAGGATGGAGAAGGTCTGTCTTCATCTGTATTATATTTAAACTTAGCTAGCCATAATCACTGACCCAAACACACCATAATAATCCTTGCAGCGTAACAACACATTCTGACTTACCATTCTTACTACAGACACCATAATACCTCAGAGATTCTATGAAGTCCTAGCTAGTCTCCATATTTACAATTTTTGGGTGTTGGGGGTGATAGAGTAACATTTTTAAAAATTATAGCCCTAATGAATATTTACAGTGAAAACAAGATGTATTTAGAAGAAACAAAACAGAAACAATGTTAATAATAATAAAAAATACCTGCAACTCTTAATTGTGGTAGAAACATTAGTTAACTGGACAAAATTAATCCAGGACTTAAAAAAAAAACTCTAACACTCATTTAACACACACTCATCCAAACACAACAATAAAAATGAAAGGTGTCCCTCATCCACCAGAGAACTGATATCTCTGGTCACCTAAAGGAGGAGGGCATTTAAATTAAAGAAAGTGGAAACCATAAATAAAAGGGTTTAATGAGCATACATTCCCTTACTAAGTTAACTTTGACGAAAAAACAAACTAAAAACAAAACAAGCCCAAACAGACTTGCCGCGGTTGATTTTGGCCCTTGTCATCGTCTCGTACTGTCTGATTTATTTGCCGACGTCATCAATCTCAGCTCTGCTCGACACAAGAACCGAAATGTCGTCAACATAGGTGTGGTACCTGGTCGAGATGGTAGCACCAGGTAGGGGAATCACGAATGGGACCAGATTCGTCTAACTTGCAAAGGAAAGGCTTCAATCTCTGAACTTACAGCAATGGTGAAACCAGACAACATTGACAAATAGAGCAAAACAATACGAAAGCTTACGATCTAACTCCATTCCCTCTTACCAGCACATCGGGGGACGCATACAAAAGTTGGATCCAGGTGCGAAAATATGACCCGAAACCGGCGACGGAAAGGGAAGCCTCCAGAAATTGATCGTCAATCCTATTGTTATCGAATGCCTCGGATTTATCTAAATTGATCAGTTCGGCTTTATTGTTGACTTGCTCCATGATCAAGCATACTAAATGAAGGTTGTCCTGAATAGTCTTGCCCTTCACAGCACAAGTCTGCTTAGGGCCAATCAGACTAGAGAGAGGACAGCCTGCAAACGCTGGCCTAAAATCTTGACTAAAATCTTCAAGTGTTTAACATCGTCAAAGGTCGATAATTACCTATCCCATCTCCAACGTTCTTGTCCTTGCATAGCAACTTGATCACGCCTCTGGTGAAATGTTGAGTTATAGACTAGACCCCTGCTTCATCGAGTTGTTGTAAACCAGTGCCAGCAAAGGGAAAAAGACAAGTGACAGCCTCAAGTACAGATTGTAAGGAAGACCATTTCATTTTGGAGTTGGGCACCTCGTTGTAGTGTAATGGTTACAATTAAGTAGTGAGTTCAATCCTCACTTGATGCCCCATACTTTCGGTCTTGTGCCACATCTAGTCTGCGCTTCGAAAATCACCATTTAATTTCGGAGTTTTGTCCTGGCCAATCAGCTTTGGCGCTTCCCAGATATCATAGTCTGTGATGGTACCCAGCCACCTCAGGGTAGGGAAAGTCAGCCAAATAGGCGTCAAACTGAGCAAGGATCAGAACAGGCTCACTGGCAAACAGATCCTGAAAGTAGTCTCGAAGAACCTTGCATATATCCTCGTTTGTGGTTATGGTCCGTTAGTCCGGAAATGTGATGCTACCCTCGTTTGTGGTTACGGTCCGTTAGTCCGGCAGTATGATGCTACCCTCGTTTGTGGTTATGGTCCGTTAGTCCGGTAATGTGATGCTACCCTCGTTTGTGGTTACGGTCCGTTCGTCCGGCAATGAGATGCTACCCTCGTTTGTGGTTACGGTCCGTTAGTCCGGCAATGTGATGCTACCCTCGTTTGTGGTTACGATCCGTTAGTCCGGCAATGTGATGCTCGCGATGTGTCACCTGAGTGCATTTCGAGCCTCCTCTGCACGAAACTCAGAGGCCATGTTCGTTGCTTCTGAAGAATTTTTTTTAACCTAACAATAACTGACAGATTTAATCTCCCGCTCAAATTTCAATTTACAAGCCGTTTGCGCTGATCATCTCCAGTCAGATTGAGTCGGGGACTCTAATCAACTGCAAACAACCGAAGTTCGGATTTTAATAAATCCTAACACTTATCTCAACCAGAGCTTTCGTCATTTTCTGCTGTTGTAGCATTAGTAGCCGGTGCACCTGGAAATCTTCCTCCCCAAATTATGATGTATTCAATTTCCAGCAGCAGCCAACTAAATTAACCTTAGGCTTATCTAAATTTACACGAACCCAGACAAGCCTATGATCCGTGTAAATCTATCAAGTGGCAACTTGGGCAGCCTAATTGCGGATGTGCGTTGTGGTGCATTGGATATCTGCTCGGAACGAGAAATCGGGGAGCCGAGTTCGAATTCCAGCTGAATTCATTGCATTCACTTACGCGCAAATATCCTTGGGAAAGGTATTAATCCGCCTAATCCTTCTAGTTATGGGTTAAATAACAGGACAGATTGGGTTAAATAACAGGATAGCCTTGGTCGTCAACCAGTCTACCGCAAAAAGCAATGGCAACCTACTGCGGGATAATCTTCTGCCCAGTCAGTCATGTCTCGAAAGAGACATGATCGTCCAAGCATGTATCACGTATGGCACTTAACTGACTGAATTGTCTTATGTCGATTCTCTTAACTAGAACTCAGTCGATGTAGCCATATCTCACCACTGAAACCAACTGCCCCTATTATTCAAAGTTCATACGACCTCCCGGGGGTGCTCATTGAGATATTTATCGACAAGATCAAACCTTCCGATAAAATCCTGAAATGATTTCACATTTCGGTTGTTAGTAAACGATCTTTCCCTTAGACGATCTATATTGGAATCTAAGACTGCATTCCAATCACTCGCAACAACTACTCGATGAGATGTCGTCAAAAAACGGCTCGATTCGCCGAAACAAATCAGGCCACTTCTCATAAGTGCTTTATCTTTTATGGTAATATCCAACACATAAAGCTTACCTGTCAGATCTCCGAAGATAAGAGCACTCGCCAGCCATAAAACATCTCTTAACCATCCTTCAAAATATACTGAATAATAGAGGGCAAACCTCTTAGACAGAATGTCTTGATGGTCGCGCGTTAAAAAAACGGGTCACCTTCAAAAATCATTCATCTACTTCGAGTTGCTCTAAAGATCGCAAGTTAGCCGTGCCCTGCGATACTCCG